>OU015492.1:112774249-112794249 GCA_907164885.2 Dolomedes plantarius
AGATCTCAAATTCCCAAAGAAAGAGAAATAAATTTCTCGAATTTAATTGTGTATGAATTAAAATAATTAAAGTTAAAGTAAAAAGTTTGGCAAAGGGGGCGCTTTTCCCACTCCTTGTGGGAGATATGCCATTGGCATTATTTGGTTTTCTTTTGATGCCTTGTGGTAAAATACTCTCACACCAATTATTCAAGTATAGGGCGTTCATAAAGATCGACTCTTGAAGCCATTTTAAACAGGATAAATACTTGATTCAATAGGTTTTCTTTCATTCTTAAATATTTCCCCTAAACTCAACGCGCTCATTCTTATCATTTTTCATGGGGCTGGCTTGCATTTTGGTGAGATCATGTTGAAGCTAAATTATATGTACGAGTCGTTTATTGGCTGCTTCCTTTTATAAAAAAACTTATTAAGACTTGTTGGCCAGGTATTCAGGAGATGTTATGAAGCATGCCAACTTGATGGCGCTCTACGTTTAGCATTCGCAGTCTTGGAATCGGTTTCTCTGCTTAAATATTTTTTTGTGAGCGTTTCTTTTGCGACTTGCACATTTGGTTGAGATAAGGATTATACGTTTGGGGCGTATATTATCTTGTGGTCTTAGGCTAGATATTACAAGATGACCAGACTGCAGTCGGCTGGTTAATGTACGCATACAGTGCAATAAGTTCGTTACGCCTCATTCTTTAATATTTCCCCCATCTTCAGTTTTACAATAGCTGCCTTTAAATTCTGTTCGGTCCACTGGCCTGTGAGAACTCCGATTTTGCATGTGTACTTCATCGACATCCTGAATTGACCCACTATGTCGTAAAATTAGATAATAAGAGCGAACGTTGATTTGGTTGGCAACTCTCCTCATTACGAAGGTGAGATGACATACCCACAAATAAAATACTTTGTAAATAATAATTAAATTATATTGTGTAAATGCGTTGCAAAGAAACAATATATGAAGTTAAAATAGATACTTACTTCGCCGCTTCTTAATAGCACTGGTAATCATCAACAATAACTCACTTGCGTAAAATTGTTTAAGCAGACATTTTGTGTGATAAAGTTTTTATTTCGCAATCAACACAAAAAGCTCAGGCGTAGCCTAGGGTTCATTTGATTCTCTGATTGCTTGCGTCTCTATCGAAACCCGTCTAAAGTAAAGCCGTCTCTTTTCCAATTCGCGAGGTATTGGAAGTATGACAACTGTCCTCATACGGCATCTCACCGTCACTTACCTTTTTCACTTAGTGATCGGGAATGTATTCATGCAAGGTGTGTTGGAGGCGAAGATTATATTGGAAACTTAAGCCCATCAAATACATTTCAAAATTTATAACATACCATCTGTAAACCAGACTTTAGCATCTGACATCCGACAAAGTTATCCCCAATATTTTTATGAAAATTTAAATAACGAGTCAGGTGTAAGAATTCAAAATCTTGTGAAAGCCTGCTCGGGGAACTGTATGTTATTGCAGTCTAAACATATATACTAAACTAACATTTATGGGTTTCTTATAATTATAATTTTTTTTCATCATATATTTTATTAAATCTGTTTTGCAACCCGTTGATATTTAGACACACCTGTTTACTGTCATATATAAATTTTATAACTATCAGTACTTTTCCACAAAAACATTGTATTAAATGAACCGTTGCATGTAAAAGTGTTTTTTTTTTCACATTTCGGTATTACACCACTAATCGAAATATGTATATTCATTCTCCCTTGTGTTAAATCTCAATTCTGGGTATATTCTAGCCAATATAGTGTGAAGCTTTGACATATGCCAGAGCGAAAGTAGAGCTTTCGTTTAGTAGTGTAAGCCCGAAATGTCAAAAAAAGAAAAAGAACTTACATCATTTTCGGTATTAACTAGTCTAATAGATCATTATGCGTATACATATTTTATCTCCTCTATGGTTTAACAGATTATTTAATTTATATTCCCCTACAATATTTAGGTATGATATTTCTGTACTTCTGCCGGTAAAATTTAGGCCGTTTATTTTTTGAAATTACATTCTGCAGTTAAAGTATATCCATAATTAATAGCTTTATTTAGCTTATTGCTTAGATTATTCCTTTAGTAAATACCTTTCCATTTGGGAACATATTTTACATACCTAATTCAATCTTTATATTTTATCACACAATTTTTAGTGTGATAAATTATGAAGATTGAAAGTTATACTTTAAATATATATACGGGCAAAAATATTGACTTTGCATTGCGTAAAAAGCTAACTATAATTCAATTACTAAGAAACATTTTCATCATAGAAAATTAGTAATTTAAATTTACTAAACAAAGTTATTTCAGTGGTAATTAATATTGATAAAAATGCAAGTGAAATCTAATTAACTTGTCTTATGCATAAAAATTAGCAAATATGTTTTTACATTATTTGTGAGAACTTTTTATACTTTAAAATTAGAACTGACGTTTATATAACGCAAAATCTATATATTTAAGTTGCTAAGCCGACTTTTTGGGCAGTCCGTGAGAGAAAACTACTGCATCAATTTACTTCATTTCGGTCTTAACCGAAAGATTGTAATCTGTAGATTTGTCAAATTTGCTTTTTGTAACCGCAATTTCTATTAATGAGCGATAATTTACAATTAAAAATTCATTTCTGCGCATGCTCAGTGGCATGTTTAAATCTGTCTTTAGAAATTCACTGTTTCTGTGCATGCTTAGTGACATGTTTTAATGATAAACACATTTATTCCGACGAGTCTCTCTAGATCTCTCTCTGCCATTTTTATTTTTATGATAATTATGTTTGTGAAATATAAGATTAAACCTCATGGAAACTGTTTATTCGGAGCTTCTTAACTAGCGATAATTTACAATTAAAAAAAGTGCTTTACGCGTAAGCTCAGTGATAATAAATCTGTCTTTAGATACTCACTAAGCACGAGGCAGCTTAAACACAATTCGTTTCTGCGCATTATTATGATTTTCAACATTGGGCAATGATGCGTTGAGTATAATTTGTGTATTAGTATATTTATTTACTATCTAGCCGTCATGTTTTGACGGGTACCAACAAGTTTATAAAATAGTGCCTATAAAATATGAGTCTTATATTTAATCATTATAATTTTCCCGACTAAATGAAATAAAATTCTTCCGTATATGTTATCATTTCAAACTGTTTTTCATAGATAAGTAATGCAAATATTTCGGCACATTTACGCACATTTATGTAACAATATTTATTTCAATATACAAGCATGTTTTGTAAATAATATAAACGGTCATGCATAAAGTATTATTTATCGGGTATTACTTCTTTTTCATACAAATGTAACGCTTTAGATCCCAACACGTCCAGAAACAAATTCCCTAATATTCTGTTAAACTACAGCAAACAAAAAGACGTTGCTTTAAGTAAAGGCACGTTTTTGCGTGGAGAGATAATCAATATTTACTACGTTGAACGCGAATTCTAAATTCTATTTCAGTCACGGATCCAAAGCACAGAAAGTGCTGACACATGTGGTTCTAATCTTACTTTTTGTTCAAAGATGTAATTGTGGACTTGAAAGCACATAAAGTTGAAGAAAAAAATTAAACTCAATTCAGTGACTTCTTTTTCGATAGAAAAAAAATAATATACTGAATTATTCACACAAAGCATGGTGTATGTTTATGATTCTAGAAATGAATCTGGAAACAGAAGCACTTTTTGTTCATACTTTGGATTGAAAAACATTAATTGACCGTCATTCACAGTATGAATAAATTTTCAGAGTTAACCAAGTATAGACTCGTTACTGCGTATTGTTAGAAAAGAAAAAAAAATAAACACAGCTTATGAATTTTTTGGACCATGAGGGTCCTTCAGGTCATTTATTTCAAGTTCTCTGGCAAAATTCACATTTCTTCGATTGTTTTATTAAATATATTCACATCATTTTTTAAGTCTATATATTTTAAGTAAATGTCTAAGTATTGAAAACATTCTGAATACATGTTTCAACAAAAAATTCAGGAATTATCATTGTTCACTTACGGATGGCACTGGAAAGAAAGAAAATAAACTAAACATTTGTATTTGCAAAATAGTTTGCAGTTATACATATATTTAGATGTATATTTTACGGAAAAGTCACACTAATGCTTGCTATTTTCTCAGAGTATCTGGGAATTATCAGCATGCACATGATATACAGGGTGTCCATAAAATCCACACCACACGGTTACTTTCGGTGAATGCATCGGAACATCTAAGATTAAATGCTGATTTTCTGGTTCCCAAATTCGGCAGTTGTGAGTATTCACCGAACCGTCCAAATAAAAGTGTGCTTCGTCTGTCCAGAGGATATTCCAAGGCCATTCTGCATCATCCTCAAAGCGAGCAAGAAACTGAAGTGAGAACCGCTGTCGAGTCTCGAAATCATGTGTAAGCAACCTCTGCACAAATTGAAGCTTGTACAGATAATACCTGAGGATATTCCGCATGACCTTCTGGACAGGTGAACGGGGCAGATCCAATGCTTCTGCCACACGACGGACATTGGTAATAGCCTGTTCGTTGGAAGCGTTGTACTCTTCCACCTGAAGCGCAACCTTCTCTACAGCTTCTGTGGAAACAGGTTTCCTTCCTCTTCCAGAACGAATGTTAAAAGAACCAGTTTCTTCAAATTTGGAGACCATTAATCGAAGACGTTTAACAGTCAATGGACCTTTTCGTATCCCCTTCCAAGTCCGAAATTTCCGTAGAGCAACTAGTGCTGAATTATTGTTTTGGTAAAACATTTTTACTAACAAAGATAGATCTGGTAATAGTAACGATAATAGTAAGCACGCTGAAAACAAAATCTCCATGAAAGTTTCTAGGTTTTATAACAGCTTCTGCTCTACGTCGACAAAAATGAATTTGCATTATTTGCTTCTTCTTCGTTCCTTCAAATCTTTCCGATTTTATCCGAAATTAGTTATCGGGCAAGTTTCCTGATCGGCTTTGCAACCAAAGATTTTAAAATTTAATGAGTATGAGTTATTGTGTTAGGGTGACCTATTGATAAAAAGAGGGCGAAATCTTAAGTAAAGAACCAGTCGTAAATGTGTAATTAATTTTAAAAAAGCCCTCTGGTGGTGAAATTTTAAACTAATTTTTTTATTTGCTCAAACAAATTCCCATCCCTTCAATATGTCCTACACAAAATTTCATAACTTTCTGAACAAGAGTTTCGATTGTAGACAACTTTAAAGCAGGGACGTTTAATTATGGACACTCTGTACTTTATATGGAGCTACGAAATCTACAAATAAGACCTAAATTTTCATGATAACTTAATAAATATATATATAATATATATTTATATAATATATATATATATATATATATATATATATATATATATATATATTTATATAATATATATATATATATATATATATATTATATATATCTATTATACACTGCTGGCCACTGTAAATGCAACACCCTGAAGGAAACATGCAAATAACATGAAATTTACAACATGCATTAGCGGAGGTGAGATATGCAAATGATTAGAATTTCAGCGCAGAAGCACATCACGCGCGCCTGTGGCGCCACTTCAAAGCGCTATTTAAGGCTTGGAGATTTCGACGATTTCAAGTTCGGCAATTGTGGTTTTCTTGTGTTTTTTGTCAAAAAAACGATCAATTATGCCTCGTCGAAAACAGCGATCATCTTTTGATCAAGTATCCGAGTTCGAAAGAGGAAGGACAGTGGCCTAGCGAGAATGGAACCAGGTCGTCTTTAGCGACGAATCCAGATTCAATCTCCGCAGTGATGACAATCGTGTTCGTGTGTGGAGAGCCCGTAGTGAACGCTTCAATCCTGCCTTTGCTGTACAGCGACACATCGCTCCCACAGCTGGTGTGATGGTATGGGGTGCCATTGCCTACAATACATGGTCACCCCTAGTATTGTTCCGTGGCACCATGACAGCCCATCGGTATGTTCATGAAATCCTGCAAACACATGTGTTGCCACTCATGCAACGGCTCCCAGGAGCCATTTTTCAACAAGACAATGCTCGGCCTCATACGGCAAGGGTGTCACAAGACTGTCTCCGCACTGTTACTACCCTTCCTTGGCCTGCCCGATCCCCAGATTTGTCTCCAATCGAGCATATCTGGGATCATTTGGGACGACGAGTTGGGCATCCCACGAGTTTGAACGAACTAGAGGCAAGGTTACAGCAAATACGGAACGAAATGTCACAAGACATCATAAAGAACTTGTATGACTCAATGCCCGATCGTATCGCAGCATGCATTCGCGCTAGAGGGGGCCAACGGAGTATTAGCTCCTCCGTTCTTTTGCCTTTATCTCTGAAATAAATTATCCTTTTTCTTTGATTTTCTTATCATTTACTTATATCAAAGTAGCCATTACGTATGTAATATTTCGTTTCATTTTGACTACTCCTTCTTGGTGCGCTAATTATTTTGTCCATGAGTGTATATATATATTATATATATTTTATATATATATATATATATATATATATATATATATATATATATATATATATATATATATATATATATATATATATATATATATATATATATATATAAATATATATATAAGGTTATCTAACAACATAGGTTTTCATATCTTAAAAAAATACTAAAACAAATTTGTATGTATATACGCTCATATAAAAACTATTTAGCCTGTAAATAAGGAAAAGGAAATACTACTTTTGGAAAAAAAATATTTAGAATTCCAGATTACTTCTCACTTTAGGATGGTGATTCTCTAACTACTGAGCGGAGTCTTAAATCCCATTAAGACATTAAATTTCAATTTTGACATTAATTTTTTCCATCTCACTCATAGTCCAATAGATTTAACGGATTATCATGTCCCTATCGACCTTGTCAAAAGTGTAATTAAGGTTGAGACTAGTAAACAATTTTAAGATATTTTGCTCTTCGAAACATTCGAAGCACGATATCCCGAGGATGACTGCCTTCGTGGGTTTACTGACAAGTCCAAAATATGTAGAATAGAATATTAATGTTGTTACGGGTGTTCACAGGGACTTTTTCCCATTTTACGCACCTGTAGCGACACATAAAACATGGAGACATTGTGGAAATTCGTATTGTTCCCTACCAACATCTATGCTGGATGAATTATTTCTCTTAATTGGTCATTTTGAAAGAATCTAGGGCTGCTATTCCAGCTATCGGCTCCTGCAATGTCCCCAAGTCATCTGATGTATATAGGTATCAATTACTATTGAACAAACTACACAATAATGGTATGGAGATAGCCCTGCTGTGGATACCAGGCAAATGCGGCAGCCGGGGCAAGGATTAGGATTGGTTTGGTTTGGATTGCTACAGTCCATTTTTGCTACACGAGGGCTAATTTGACCGGGACCTACTGCTTAAAGCCGATTCCGAACGGCTACAAACGTCCATGCCAAGAGTGGGATTCGAACCCACAGACTTTGTTACCGAATGCCAGTGCTCTAGACATTCGGCCATCGTCCGGCACAAGGAGATGTCTGTCTAAGAAGGGTGCCTCTGTCCTTCAAACCTCTGAGATCTGAACAACTCACAGAAGTAGCTCGAAAGGGAGACTTTTAAGAATTCCCTCTCACAAGAACTCTTTTCAAAGAATTAAGAAAAGATTACGGGGAACACAATTAGTGATATCCCAGAGTAGCCGAGGCAAAAAGCGATCGCCTTGTTCCGCCTGTTGACGGGCCATGATTGCCTATTAAAACATTACTGCCATGTATTATATATACATATATGTATGTATATATATATATATATATATATATATATATATATATATATATATATATATATATATATATATACTAGCTGTACCCGTCCCGGCGTTGCTCGGGTAATGTAATTACCAATTTTTTAGTAGCCTTAACCCTTTGTTAATGGGCGTCGCTGTCATCCTTTTCCTCACCACGATACATTATTTTACCCATATACATTTAATCCTTTCTGGCACATTTTGGCAAAGTTTTTGACATAGGATTACTTAAAACTTTCCACAACAGTCAGCGAGACGAAAAACGTTTTCCACAAACACATCACAAATTATATGATATTAACTAAGTGTTGGCCAAAAATATTACGGCATTACTAAATGCGATTTTTTAATCGATTATCACTGCAATAGAAATCGATTTCCTTTAACCACCCAATCCCTCATAGAAAACAAACGCCCCAACACATCACGTGCTTGACGTCGAAAACGACCGACGAAAACGGCTTGACGTTAGGATTTACGGAGCTTTTACTCGTCCGGGAGTTCCAAATCACGACTAAATATTTAATTACGGAAAATCTAATAAAAAAATCGAAAAAAGGGCTTCGAGGTGCATAATGAGACCTCGGGGGGCATCTTCGTGTCGAATCTCAAGACTGTCCGACCTGCCGTCTTTGCGCCGTGCCGCGAGCAGACAAAAACTCGGTCACACACACAGACTTTGCCTTTTATATATAAAGATATATATATATATATATATATATATATATATATATATACTGTCTCAGAACTTTGCAATCTCTTCAATTGCTGAGCGGGCATAGACTTTACCCATACTATATGTTGCCTCGTCCGACATCTAGCTCAAGTTTGGGAGAGATATTGGATGGTTAGAAAACGTTTGGGTTCATGACGTTTTAGACCTCTTTCTGTTTACTTGTTCTTGATTTTATTTTTATAATGTCCTTTAGATCACCACTGGATATTTAAAAAAATTTTTGCACTTGAATTTACATAGGTGTCTCAAATGCTAGAGTAATATTTATGAGGCTAGAAGGAAACTTAGAAATCTTTAAAATCGAAATATAACTAGGAAATAGTTTGCAAAATTGTTTAACATTTTTATTGCATATTGACTAATAGCTCAGTTGTTATACGAGTTAATAAACATAAAAATGTTAATTACTATTTGATCTTCTCAATAACGGGAATTCAGTTCCAAATTTCTAAGATTTCTTTTAAAATGCATCATTAATGCAAATGTTGACTGCAATTTTGCTTCAGAAATCTTACACTTAATTAAAGGATATAACCTTGCACCTAATTAATATATTCCCAATTAATATATCGCGTTTACTTAAGTAAAATATCTCAACAAATTCAAAAGAGTGTTACTAATATGTAATGTTAAAAAATATTAATTTTGTTTAAATTGAAAATAAGAGTAATTTTTAAATAAGTCTAGTTTAAAATGAGCATATTTAGATATTGTGACAGCAAAATCAATCACCTTCCGAAGTTTTTATAAACACGCACAGAGTATACTCATGCTTTTACCAAATTGATTTACAGTAGTTCAGTATATGTTTATATTTGCGCAATATTCGTCGCATATTTTATTAATGTGAAAATGTTTAATGTTACACTACTTTAACGTCAGTCTTTTACTATAATCAATCATAACTTGACATTTCTTCCTCCTTTAAATATACTACACTGTGTTATTTATAACATTATGAAATATATATATATATACTTATAGACAACAGAAAATACGGGGTATACGTTCTTTAGTTCGCCCTAAATAAAGTTGCGTTTTTTGAGCGGGCGAAAATGGAAGAATAATGCGGCCCTAAATACTTTACAGCATATATTTTAAAGCTCGAAAGCAATGGATGCATTAAAGATAATATTTTTTAAGGAATACCTTACGCTGGGTTCTTCACAATATATGAATCTCGGTTTAAAAAAGTGACATTTTTAATTTTAGAGTGGTATATAAAAAGTGAAATTTGTGTGCTAGCTAAAACCTCACAACTACATTATAATGTAAAGGAAAGGTGACTTGCCTATCTGTTTAGTGAAATTCTTCAGATATCAAAAGAATTTCCCTCGTTTTTCAAAATTTCATAATTTCACTAAAGATCACATTCAATCCCAGACAGTGTTATCTTCAAAAGCCATATAGAAAAGTTAATATAATCAGTTTTTTATTAAGCTTTGAATTAACTTTACAGTAACGTTCTGTACACAATTCATGGTGTTAGGTTACTAGATTCCCCAACATGAGTATGGGTTCAAATCCCGCCAAGTCCAGAAAAACTAAGGCATGGATGTAACTTCGTATTATTGACATGGAAAAGCGATGTTTTACCGAATGGGTGTTCTCGTAATAAAGTGCTCAAGAAAACTCACAGTCTACGAAGCCGAATGTAGGTAAGACAGCTGGTCGTCACTTAAAAAAGGATTAAAAAGAAAAAACAATACAGCTAACTTTACAAAAAGGAAAAAGGTACCTCGACTTAAATGCAGAGCTTGTACAGGAAAGATATATACTATGCATCCCAATTTTACTAAAATTTAGTTAAGTAATGTGTCGCTATATGAAAAGGGAAAATACTTGTTTAAATAACGTTACTGTTTTAATGTTATGAATGGCTTACCATACGCGCTCACACACACACACACACACACACACATATATATATATATATATATATATATATATATATATATATATACAGGGTGATTTTTTAAAAAACTGACACTACTCAGAGCCATCTGCGATCTATCAGCCGGAATTCCACCAAAATTGATAGACGGACTAAGGACTACATGGGAAGAGTTTCCGTGAAACAAAATTCGCTCCAGAAGTCACCGATAGGGGAAAATATAGCGCTTTTGTTGTCGGCGCACCCGAGAATTTGCATAAAAGGCAAGTGAATTATCAAAATAAAAATTTACGACTATGTATTCGACTGCAGTGTCAGTATTTCGGGCTATAAAGATAAGGGATGAATACCGAAATAGTTGTAAGCAGACAAATGAATAACAAAGAAATTTCACTGTAACACCACTTTATGCAGCAATTTCACTTTTCCCTCCTCCAATGTGACCATAGTCCTTGTGGACGACACATTGTATCCTGAACACTACGTTCTCAACGGCCAAGTGTAAAAAAGCACTAGGAATGTTCATCAGAGTCCGGGATATGTTGTCCTTTAGGGCCGCCAAGTTCGAATCTCTGCCAAGATATACCTTAGACTTTAAATAACCCCACAGAAAGGTGCAACATGGGTTAGGTCCTTGGAGCGAGGTAGCCAAAGCGAAGGTGAAACAGATTCCGCACCGATCTTTATAGTTCAAAATACTGGCGCTGCTGCCTACTACGTAGTCATGAATTTGCATTTTGTTGTTTTACTTGTCGTTTAAGCAAATTCTCGGGTGCGCTGACAATACGTCTCCTATTGGTGACTTTTGGAACTAACTTTTTTTTCCACGGAAATTCTTTCCCATTTCGTCCTTAGTCCCTCAAATAAATTTTTGGTGGAATTCCGGCTGATAGATCGCGCTACAGATGGCTCTGAGTAGTGTCAGTTTTAAAAAAATCACCCTGTATATATATATATATATATATATATATATATATATATATATATATATATATATATATATATATATATATATATATATATGTATATATATGCTAGATTCTAACTTTATAAAAATCGATCTATGCGTCAAAAGCCCTTGCTATAATGCTTAGAAATGATACGAATAACAGATCAAGCTGAAGCACTGAGTAGAACGAAGTATTGTAACAAATATTTGAAAGGAAATGAAAGGTCCACAATTATTATACATCGAAATGGACTTGGGAAGTGTATTTTATTGTACAGAATGAAGGGAGAAAATATTTGAGCAATCAAACCGAATTCATTCTATTCGATCCTAAATATCAATTGAGTCACATTCCATTAAGACATATGAGAAGATTCAGCAAAATGTCTTTCAATCTCAAAGTATTGTGTGAGTTATTCTCGCAATATAAACTATTACATAACGTGAAGAAAGGAATAATGGATTGGAATTTCTATCGGCGCATTTTAAGATTTCTCTAGAATATCTGAAAATTAATAAAAGTAGGAAAATGTACAGCACAATCGGTGTCCGTGATAATAATTACATAAAGTCATTACAATTTGTAAATAATCGAAATGATAGATATTTAGATGTGTTATTAAAATCACTGATATGGAGTGAATTTGTAGTATCTAATGACATTTTTCAAGAAAGTCATTTGGGAAAATGAGATGAAGAATTTATTAAGGAACTTAATTATTGAGCAAACAATTTCAATTTTAATAAATTAAAAGCTCGCAATCGACACATACATTAAAAGACGATCATGATTTAATTTTTTTATTATTATTTAATCTTTCAACGAAATCCTCTGAGTAATAGTTGGATACAATTTTATCCCATATCACATATTTTCGAAAAATTTGTCGGTAAATAATGATAACAGAATTGAACCCAAATCTCTGAGGAATGTTGTTCTTATATTTTAAAGATTAACTTTCTTATGTATTATCCCTTATCAATATGTATTTTTTACCCGCAGATATTTGAAACAATAGGTCAGTGGCTTTCAAACTACTGTTAGCGAGCCACATGCGTTCTTTGTCACTTTCTTTGCCACTCTTTCCCTTTGTGATGGTCAATTCTCCCATATATTTGAACATATATTAATTCAGAAATACGGAGTTTAGGGTTTAAACAACAAATTATTTAATTATATACACTATATACACTTAAACTACATGAAATATTACAGTCATAACCACCCTAAGTCACCGGGGAGTTAGGATTCTTCCCAAAACAGTCGGAGCCCTCCGACTACGTGAAACGGCACTAAGCCCCGGGATTCAAGTTTCCAAAAAATGTAATCTGGCCCAAGCCCGCAGGTATCTATCATCTTCTGAGAGTAGATCTCAGAGTCTCTCTAACTTTTTTTCTATCTGAGGTTCTCCATGAAACTTCTAAGCTCTCCTTCTCGAACATCCTTCGTCCACTCGTTGGTTCTTTTGCTTGGACGCTGATTTGTTGAAACCAATGACAGCAACTACTTCCAGCGTTTGCGAATTTCCCATGCAGAAGGACGAACAGACCCCTTTGTGCGTGAAGAATGTCCGACTCTCGTTGTGTGGCCTTTGTCGCAAGGTGACACCTTCTTGCCAGTGGACAAGGAGAGGAGCTTCGCCCCTCAGCCCGGGCTATGACCATCACTCACGTAGTTCGACACAAGAGGTCAACCCCCTTCACGCCTTCCCCCTCTATTGCCAAGGACAGGCAGCTCTCGGGTGAAAATGACACATCACAGATACAGAAGGTCGTTCGCACTTTATGGAAATGATTTTGATATTTAAGTTTTATGTATAATTGCCTTATTTTATGCGGTGATTTGCTTCTATCTGATAGCTATGGTTCTTGACAATAGCTGTAGTTCGCATTTTCCATGAAAATAAATTTTTGCTTAATACTGTTATGGTAGTTTTACCTCATTCCTATTAGAGAGTTTTCCAAAGTCCGTTCAGTGTTCTTAGATGCCATTTTCCTAAGGCTCATATTAAAAAAAACCAAATCGCAAAAGTCCATTGGAGAAGAGTCAGGTAATTTTACAGGTATTTCATTAAATGGGATACATTTTATTCCTGTTTCTGATTCTTTCTTTACTAAATAAGCACAATTGATTTAGACGTGTGACTAAAAACACTGAATCCGTCATTTTGATAGTTAAAAATATAATCAAGAATTTAAAATATTGAATGTTTTTCTTTTTTTTTCAAAAATGGTTAAATACTTTAAATTTTGAACTATTTCATACCGATGTACAATAAATTAGTATATATTTAGATATATTTTTATGCAGGTATGCCGAACCGATAACTTGGTATGCTTTATCCGTAAAAATATATGCATGGTTTGAGCAGTCCTTATTTTTTAACACAAATATTTCCGAAGAGCCAATACTTCTGTTATTTGCAAAAGGGGGAAGAGAAGAAAAGTAACTAACGTTTTTCCGGTATTGTTTCAAATATTTCTGAATATTTTCTACATTGCCGTCAAATTGACGGTTTTCAGTCTTAGTAGGTATACCACACATTTTCTCCCTCTCTTTACTATCGAATACAATTTTGTAAATGTGTGTGCATATTTCACGTAAAATTAGAAAAAGTCATAAAATTTCATAAAAGCCTGAGGACATAAATACAGACGTAGCGCTGAATAGTATGTCCGAAACCATCAAAATGACGGTAGCCGTCTTTCTTAGCTTCGATTTGGTACTCCTTCTTCGTAAACAAACACTACTTTCATCAAAATCCCCATTACCTAAACACACCTGGTGTTATATTATTGTAGCTTTCTATTAATATGTTGCGAAAGAAAACATTGCAAAAGATGCTAACTGAATTATTGGTTATTTTACATAAAATTCACAATTTTTCTTACTAATTTTTTTTTTTTACTTAACAAAATCCCTACTATGCAATTTCTCAAAATAATTGAATGTGGTTCAAATATTTTATTAATTCTAAACAATTCAAATCACCCTGAAATCAAACCATGAAATCAAATGGAAAAATTGATATAATAGAAAAGGAAGTAAATTAAATCCTGTAGATATATAGATATATTTTTTATACTTTCTTATCAGATTATTTTTGGAGACTTAACAAATAAGGAAAAACAAATTCAGCTAGTCTCTTCTAACGAAACTACCGCGGGTTATTAACTTAGGATCCTATCTTTGCTTACCTTTTGGTTTACATGTATGTATGTGTTATGTATATATGTATATATATATATATGTCAAAATTTTGACACATTTTGGTTCTTTTCTGTTTAACTGTCTACTGCTTGTCCAAGCGATGCACGCGGGGTTTCGAACGGTGCGAAAATTATCTGTTATTTTACGATCATTCTAAGTTACAAAATAGGTTACTTGATGACTAAGATGTTTAAATCCTCCGTTAACCTTCAAATTCTTTTAAAATGTATACCATATTTTCAGACAGGGAATGTAAGTTTTTTTTTTCATTTTTTGCTCTTCCAAATATATAGACATTCTAAAATGGCTCCTAACTCGTTATCTTGGCCACCCCTGCAATAGAATGTATAGTAACAGTATGCCATACTGTCATAGATTCACCATATCGGTAATGGGTACAGTCACATAACGAAGTGCAGATATTTATTGAAATAGTAGTCAAATCATAAAAAAGTAGTTAAAACAGATAAGTAATCTACAATAGATAACTGAATTTTATAGAGGACGCGGTGACCCCATCGGCAAAGACATCGGGTCAGTGATTTGCAAGTTGATGTTTCGATACCCGTCGACGACAAAACCTCCGACGTGTACATTAAAGGAGGCTGGTGCACAGAAAAAAACGTGTCGTAGCTGCAATGTCCTCCAAGTTCTCGAACAATACCTCTGGAGGTGCAGGGTCAAGTGGGCCGGTCTTGTCATTTGACTCGGTTCAAAATTCGCGGACCAGTTAAAAGTCCAACCTCTCTTGAGGCAATGGCACCCTTCTTCGATGGATAGTGCATTTCTAGTATTCGCAGACACAAAAACAAAAACAAAAACTTGAACTTTATGATGTTTAGTTTCACTACTTGGGCAATATCAAGAAAAAAATCGAACATTTTGGTGTTTATGCGATCCCGAATCGAAAATTACATTAACACTAGAACCGCGGAGCGGGTCAATTTGACCCAAAACGATGTTTAATTTATCACCACGCGAAAAGTATAGATTGAAAAAACAATTCCTTTTAAGACTTTTAATATTTTAAGGTGATCTACAATTTACCAAATTAAAAAATTCGTAACATAAATATTTTTTCGATTATTAACACTTATACCTAGAACCGCGGAGCGGGTCAATTTGACCCGTAAGAAATGTTATTGCACAAATGACGAAAAACAGATGCATTTTCTCGAACTGTAACTGTAAAATACTTCTACTCCACCCTAGAATTCCCAAAATGGACTGTACCAGAAGGGGAAATAGTGAAGGTTTTTCAGTCAAGGTCATTATACAGAGGCTGTTCACACATTTTGTAGACGATGTATATTGTATTCACAAAACTAAATTACATAAAATTCTTGTGTTTTAAATGTTCTATTTGACATCCCATATTCTGAACTATCTTTCGACACCGCAATTTCCAGGATAATAATGCCTTTTGAAGTGTCAGAAGAAGTATTCTATCCCATTCCTCCTGAACAGCTTTCCAGAGTCCTGTAAGGGTTTTGGGACGACGTTTGGATAATACAGATTTTAAAAGTCCGAAAACACAAAAATCCATAGGTGATACATCGGGAGATTTACTAGGGATATCAGTGAAGGGTATGGCCTTGATACCAGTTTTTTGTTCCATTTCTTTTAGGAAATTTACAGTGGATTTTGATGTGTGACTGCTAGCTTTGTCCTGATGGAGTCTCACAGATTGATGGCACTGTGGGTAAAGCGATGGAATTTCATTCAGAAAAATTGGCAATAAAATATGTTTCCGATAGTATTTGGAGTTAATCTTGACATTTTTTTCCACTCTCTTTATTTTTAACTTGCCATTATAAGAAAAAAATGCAACAATCATGACTCCTTTAGAAAAACTTTCTTTCGATTCTTTGAACCATGTACTTAAATTTTTTTCTCTCCTTTTATGATAATAAATGGCTCTTTTTTTGTTGCAATCATTTAAATACACCCATGATTCATCTATTGTGACAATTGTTTTCCATTTTTCTTTGGATAAGTGTTTCTCATATAGAATTCTGCAGCGTGTCCTGCGTTCAGCGATATGATTTGGAAGAAGACGATGCACATTGCGTTTTTTCGCTTTCTTAAGATTTAAATCAACGTTTATCATTTTGTTTACAGTGGACACCGAGCATTTTAATGATTTGGCAACTGTCCTTTGACTAGGGGGATTTTCTTTTAACATTAAACAACGTACCTTTGCAATAGTCGAATATGTCTGTTTTTTCCTTGGATACTTGTTCGGAATTTTTGTCCCACTTGAGGCTCCAATTTGACGTTTTTTTTCCCTTTCTTGTTGACGATATTACCTATCGACGCTTTAGATATCACAAAACCATGACTCTCACATCGTTTTTGGATAACGGAGTATGCATATTTCTCTTCGGAAAGAGCATAAATGTAGCCTTCGAACCACTGCTTTGTTAAAAACGCCATTTTGAATAAAAACAAAACTTTCAAGCCGCAGACGATAATTTTGACTTTTAAAAACATAGTACAATTGCAATTATTTATTTTGCAGCAAACGCTTTTTTATTACCGCTTACCAAAATCGTCTAAAAAATGTGCGAACAGCCTCTGTATTAGGTTTGAAACACGAATGAAGTGAAACTCGAATGAAGTGAAAAATTACTGCGAATATTTACAAGACTTTTTGAAGTTGATTTTATTCTGTAATTAGTATATGTATAAAAACTATGTCACGACGCTGTAATCTTGTTGTTCAGGGAGCTTTAGAATATTTAAAACAATTATCTAAAAAGGATTCAGAAGGTTCGGAAAAAGAAGGTTTCTCAAGATTCGATTTTGAGTAGTGAGGATGAATACCTGCCTGCTAATGAATAAAATTTGGATTCGGATGAAGAAAATTAAGGTGGAGATGACTCTGGCAATGCTCTAACAATCCCTGGTCCTTCTCATCGCAATACTGATGATAATTTATCTGATAAAAAATAAAAATCAAACATTCCAAGAAAAGATACACACACGCAAAGAAATTTGAAAAAGAAATCAACAATAACATTCAAAGTTGGAAATAATGAAGATGGCAAAGATGAGACAATTTGGAATGTCGCTCAATTAGGAACAAACGATAGAGGAAGAATATCAAAGTGTAATATTTTGAAAGAAGTTGGGGACCCAACACCACATGCTAAAAGCAATGTTATCGACAACAGTCCTTCAAGTGCTTGGAGACTTTTTATAGATGAATGGATATTGAAACACATAAAGAAATGTACTGAAGATGAAGCTCATCGGTAGATTCAGGAAGGAGAATGGAGTATAACATTAGTAGAAATAGATGCTTTTATATAAATTTTATATGCACGTGGTATATATTGTGCAAAAGGACTTCAACTGGATAGCTTGTGATCAAAGAACTGAGTACCACCATTTTTCCAAAATACAATGTCAAGAGACCAATTTCGTGAAATAATGGGATTTTTACGCTTCTACATAAAATAAACAAGATCAAAGCGTCTAGAGACAGACAAATTTGCCCTTTTTTCGGATATCTGGAGTCGTTTCAGGGAAAATTGAAAGACTAACTATACCCCAGGTCCTAATGTAACTCTAGATGAACAGTTATTTCCTACAAAAGTTAGGTGTAGCTTTATCCAATACATGCCAAACAAACCAGATAAGTGTGGAATCAAGTTCTGGTTGGCTGCAGATTTAACTCAAAATATCTGATAAATGGATTCCCGTATGTTGGAAAAGATAACCAAAGTCCATCCAACGTTTCTCTTTCCGAACATGTAGTGCTGTGACTAATAAGTCCATATGAGAACAAAGGTAGAAATGTCACTACGAACAACTATTTCATGACACTGAAGCTTACAGAGGCATTGAAATCCAAAAGCATTAGCCTTGTAGGAACTGTAAAACGCTCATGAAGAGAAATACTAGTCTCTGTAAAAATGTTAAAATCCACATTGTATTCGACTACGGTACTAACCCATAAAGATATGAGTCTAACTGTTTATCAAGGTAAAAAAGATAAAAACGTTTTGTTGCTAAGCAGTCTCTATCCAAACGTAGAAATTGCAGATAACCCAAAAAACTACCTGATACAATTGCTTTCTACAACGCAACTAAATACGGTGTGGACGTGATTGAACAAATGGCAAGGAAATTTACAGTCAAGTCTGCTTCACGTAGGTGGCCGGTGCAGGTTTTTTTGTAATATTTTGGACCTTGCTGCAATCAATGCCTGGGTTTTATATAAAGCTGTAACTGGAAAATCTATTAGTAGACGGCAATTCATTCAAGACTTGGTTGAAGAATTGCGAGAAAAGTTTGTTCTCTTCCGACATAAAAAGGTGGCAAAAAGAGCATGTGAAGCAACCAATGAAAACGACGGACAACCAAAAATTAAGCGTAAACGAGTCCGATGCCACATTTCGAAATGTGAAAATAAAACTCTAGATATCTGTTCAAAATGTAAAGCACCCATTTGTGGAAAATGTTCAAAACTTATTAATCAGTTTTGTACAAAATGCATATAATAAATTGGATTTTATAATCTGTAAAACTAAGTACTGATAAAGTTTTTAGTAACTGATAAAATTTTTAATTTTTAATTTTTTGAAATTATGTCTAAACATATTAAAAAGAGATACTCTGTTTTTCCATTGAAATTAGGAAATTTATGTCATATTTTTTTAAAGAGACATGTTATTATACTCAAGGTCATAAAATTTTAAATAATACAATTTTGTAAAAATTAAGTTAATTTCTCTTGATTTATATAAATTATTTAATGTAAATTCTGAGAAATATTGATAATTATTTAAAAAATAAAATGTTTTAGTTAAATAAATTAAGCGCTTGTACATATTTTATAAGTTTACAATCTAGGGTCAAAATGACCCGCTCCGCGGTTCTGGGTATATCGAAAGTCCCGCGGTTCTAGTGTTAAAAAACACATTTTTTCTTGAATTATAATATGAAATTAGCTTTCTTTTATTATGTTGCGAAATGAAACATTGAAAAATAAGCCAACAAAACTATTGGTTCAGCAGATATATCGACATCGATACCAACTTCAAATTTTCTGTAGTCAATTTTTAACATGAAATTCCTAATTACTTAAGTGTTCTTTATTTTAGTCAAAATTTTTATTTAGTCCCATTTGGCGAAAGAACGCATTAAAAAATGTATGTAAAAGAAAAGAGAACAAAAAAAACATTATTTTCTTATTCCCTTTATTATCGATCGAAAACATTATAAATAACCAAATTCTTGAAATTTAAATCCATGAAAGACATGTGTCTACGACATTTGTCAATTCCTAAGTCAAGCAACGTTCTGGGTATCAAGACAAATGGCTTTAATAAATGAAATAACAACACTCCATAAATAAATGCTAACTAAACACTCACAAATAATTCAAATAAAAAGGACC
>OU015492.1:112796749-112919249 GCA_907164885.2 Dolomedes plantarius
AAAAAATACAAGCGTAGAAGGTAAATAAGATATTTTAACGTAGGATTACGTTCCTCCATAACAGTCCTCCAAAAAGCAAAATTTTAGGCGCTAAAACCATCCGTCGTCATGAGGTATTATTTTTGCAGAGCACCAGACCCAGTCTGTATCGCTTGGGCAAGCATTAAAGAGTTAAACAGGAAAGTACTAAAATGCGTCAAAATTTTGACAACTACATTTATAAAACAGTTCCGTAACTGACTGACTAACTGACAGATAACGCACAGACCAAATCGCTGGACCTAAAGAGCTGAAATTTTGCATGGCGAATCTTCTTATACTGTAGGGGTGCTCTAAGAAAGATTTTTGAAAAAAAACTTTTAGATTTTTTAAAATTAAATTTTTAAGCTGTTTTTGTAACATTCTTTTAAGCTTGCATTTAAAATAATGATATAGTGGTTATAAAATTTATATCACGAGAAAGAACATAACAATTCCTTTAAAATGAAATCTTTTTCGAATCTTTAGCTCCATTTTCTGATTTTTGGTAAATTTTCAAAGATTAATTTTTAGAATATAATTTATTAAATGCTGATCACGTGGTTTCTTTTCCTTTTGTGATGCTTAAATCTAATTTTGCGTCACGTGCATAAAAACAAAATAAATTGACAATAAATACATATTTTTCTCTGTCGGGTATATACATACAAAAGCGGTAAGCAACGATAAGAAATCCTGCGTTAATAACCCGCGGTAGTTTCGTTAGAAGATACTACTGAATTTTTTTTTATTGTTATTGTGCAAAGTAATTTTATACCAAAAATTTGCAATTCATTTATTATCAAATATCTTTTTTGTAATTTTCATATTTCTCTCTCCTATTTTTTTGTGTTAACCTTTTCGTAATTATTAAGAAAAATCTGCTACTACCATATTTTATTTTTTTAATAGTTTTTAATATATTTTTTTGGGGTGAAAGGAGATATTTTATTTAAAGGAAGTGTTTCGCTGTCTAAAAAAGTCTGTGCACCACTGATTTAGAGTAATACTACACTAAAATCCATGGCTATTTTTGAAACCGTATTCGGTTCTGGCGTTTGCTACTTATATCTTTCAATACATGAATAAAGTCACCAATGGAGTAAGTATTTATTTTAATTCAAATTTAACATGTTCCGATAGCAAATTCCTTTTTGATGTAGCATTTAAAAAATTTGAAGAAACAAAAATTCTAACAAACGTGTCCAGATTTTCTAATCACATTCCCAAGGATGCTGCAAACATAAAAAAAGGTTGGGAATCCCTGATGTAAAGAATGCAAAAAATTAAGAAATATTGAACATTTAACGTTGTACGAAACGCTAATGGATGACTACAGAAAATGTTTAGATAAATACAGGATTATCGAAAAAGGCGTCCATGAATACAACATGAAATAAAGAATCACGTAATAGAATTCATGGTGTTTATTTATTCACCAAAAGATACAGAAACGAATTAAGTTTTGGACATTACCTGGTAGGTTTCGATATGACCATCCCAAGTCGCTCGGCACTCATTCAGGCGATAGTCGATCTCCATCCTGGTAGCGATCATAGAAGGGGGTCACAGTGGATGTTGCAACAATGATTCTATCCGATAAATGGCGTAGGCTCCGGATCTTCTCAGCGTACCCAATGTTTTTCAGATAACCCCCATAGAAAGAGGGTCTAGAGGGGTCAAATCGTGCCTTCATGGGAGTCAAAAAAATACACCGTCCCTTCCTATCTTTTAACCTAGTTCCACTGTAATTAAGGCGACACTAGACCTTTAGATTGACAAAAATATGTCCCCAAAACGATTTTTTTCTTTCAGAAAATTATTCTGCAACACATAAGCTTTAAATTAAAAAGAAAGTATGCTGATCCGATCATTATTAACCGAGTTAAAAGTATTTTTTTTTCAAACGTAAACAATGGAAATGTTAGTCAAAGTAAAACTTTAAGGGGACTCACTACTCTTAAGTCAAGGAAATAAGACATATTTTCATGCTTTTTGACTCTTTGTAACTATTTCAATTTACTCCCAATTTTTCCAAATTTTATGTATATGATAAATTGATATATATTTTTTAATAAACAAATTTTCAACGCTCCAATTAACTTAAAATACTTTTTTTTAAATGCTTTATATATACCTTGTTTTTTAAGGATTTGTATTGTATACTGGCTTGCGCGCAGAACTATGAAATTAATTTTACACCTAAAGGTATAATTCCTGTTTTATATTTAAAATAAATAATTCAAAATACAATTGAACATGAAACATTCAACAGTAAAATATTTTTTCAATTTTTTTAAAACTCATCAAAATATACTTAAAATTTCCTTAATGTTTTGCATTAATTTACGCCTGAAAAAATAACAAAATGTGCAGTGATTGCAATAACTCTAGTTCAGACGCAATAAAATAACATGATTATGCAGTGATAAAAATTTCATGGAATTATGTTTCATAGTTTTTGAGATATGAGTTGCGGAATGATGCAAAATTACATTTTCAGAAAATTGAGTATAAAATTTTTCTTACCATAAACTTGATCAGTAATTAAAAATTTAGAATATCAGTAAATCCGGAATTAAGCGGAATATTTTCATGCGGTTTGCTTTATTTTGTTCAGAAATGATCAGGCTTTAACATATATTTTTTTTCAAAAAATCGAATGTTTCGAAGATTTAAGGGTAGTGAGTCCCCTTAAATGCCTATTTCTCAAAACAAGTTTTCATGTCGTTTCGGTAAGTTCAAAATGTTCCATGCGTCAAAAATTTTCTTCAATTTTCATAAAATGATTTCATAAAGTTTCATGAAATGATTATTTATATATGTTAGAATAAAACTTAGTAATCAATTCATTATACTATTTTAAAACAACTTAAAATTTTTACACTAAAAAAAATTTTTTTTGATAAAATTTTGCATAAAATGACCTATTTTTATCGATTTCTTTTCTAGTTTTTATAAATATGACTGTAAATCAAATATTGCTAACTTTTATTATAACTATATGAAGCTAGCTTAAGAGAGAAAATTAGATATCTGAGACAAAAATTGATGCGCATGGAGTATTTTTAAATAGAGTAATTAAGAAACATATTTTAATTAATATCTTAATTATTTACATTCTGATTTTTTTTAATTTAGAATTTCTATCTCTAAACAACACTGTATAAGTATACACAATTTCATAGCAATTGGTTAATAAATAAAAACAAGTTTTTCATGGACCATTGTCGCCTTAATAATAAAAAGCAGTGTAAAGTAAGTAATTTAATGAAGATGACATGTGGTCTTCAAAATGTAATGAACAAAAACTTCAGTAAACACACATCAAGCTAACTAACAAGTTACATGGCGACTTACATATATACAGCACAATTACATACTCAGTATCTAGTGCAAAAGTAAAGTCAGATACCATGCTGACGTCACAACCAATCAGCTATTGTTACATAGTAATAGGAATTTGAAAGGTAAAGAAATATTGTTATGATCGAAAATAAAGGTTGATTCCAACACTATCCAGCGTCAAATCCCATGTAGGAGGAAGCGTGACGTCACAGCGTAGGTGCATGCCTCCTGCGCAGTCATGGTCACCATGACGTCGATAAATAAAACTCCCAGAGTTAACATACCATCTTGGTGCAATGCAAAATCCGATCAGTCTATTGTTTCTCCCGGTGGGCAAAACTGAAATCATGAACACATTTTCGAATGACCCTGTATAAAAAAGTTAATCATTTACTGATATAAAAAGTAAAAAGGAGAAATCCAAGTTTTTCTCGCAGCATCTAGTATAAACAACTCTTTGAGATAAAGACACATTCCGGCTGTTGCTCAGAGCTGCATAATACGCTGTGCATATTCTATGAATATTTACTAAATATCCATCTCCACCTTTTAATAATAAAGCATTTGACAGCGGAAAAAATTTATTTTGCCTAGTAGAAAAGATTTATGCCATGGAAAGGGCTAGTCACTGAATGGACGGTTTCAATCCAAATGAGAAATAAATAAATAAATAAAAAGATTTCTGTAAATCATATTTTCGTTTTCAGCCAAATCCTTGCATGAAAAAAGCAAAGCATGAAAATATAAATGAATTTCTCTTGTTGAGGGGGAACGTGTGCCCTTAATTGTCACTCTCACGCAAGTTTAAGGCATTTTTGGGAGTGGAACAATAGCAAAGCGTATAATAGACGATTAGGAGCCCACTTCTCTTGAATGAAAAAAGTATAAAATATGAAAACAGAACGCCCTTTTATTATACTTTTTTTAAAAACGATTGGGGTGAGAAGGTGAGTGGAAATGGGAAACACGGAGTCGTTAAATGTGTCGGTTCACCGAAAATCAAGAGATAGAAGTACGCTGTTTGTAAAGAATATTTTTCGGTCATTTGGTAACTTTTTTATGCTTTTTTAGATAGCAAATATTTTTCTCATAATTGTGTGTTGCAATCATTTAATATATAAAATAGAGTTCTGTTTCATCGTAGTTCTTATTATGTCCATGTACTATAAATGAATTGTAGCTATGCATTTATTCGGAGAATATATCATTCTCTCACACTTAATACTAATTACTTGTTACATATCTTGTGTAGTAAAAAAATCGATGAATAAAACTTTTTTTCTAGTTTTTTTCTTTTTTCTCTTTTTTTTTTTTTTTTTTTTGATTTTCACCAATAACTGAATTGAAGAAGTGGCTCACAGTTCTGTTCCACTATCTTTTGACATCTTTTGGGAAACTTTTAAGATTTTGTGTGCAGACTGGGATATTAGGTTGGCCAATAAGTTCGTTCAATTTTTAAGTAAAAATATAAGACACATTTTTGATTTTCACCAATAACTGAATTGAAGAAATGGTTCAAATATCTGTTTCACTATATTTTGACATCTTTCAGGAAACTTCATAATTCCAACTTCCCAAAACTTACACTGCACAAATCTTTTTTGTTTTTATTTGCGGATTTGCCTTTCAATAATGCGGAAAATTTTGCTAATTTTCTTCCATACTCTATATTAAAATGGCTGTACAAATATGTACCTTGGAACAAAAAGGGCCAATGTCCATTTAATCAAATGTCAGAGAACATCAGTTTCAGTTTATAAATCTTACTAAGTTTTTACAAATCTTACTAACGGTTTGTGCATAAATATTTTCCAAGTTTTATTTTTCAATTTTGTTGTTGCTTATGCCCCTTGACCGACATGTAACATCAGGTCAAGTCCCGAAGGCTATGGGCGATGAAGCTGCGGCTCCGGTTTTTAATAGCACCGCAAGGGTCGGAGTCCGACTTGGCTAAATAACCGGTCCCGTAATTTTGAACCCAGTCAAGTGACGAGACCGGAACACTTGACCCCGCACCCCCAGAGGTAAATTTGAGAACTTAGAGGACATTGTAGCCACGCCCTATTTTACGTGCCCCGGCCACCATTAGTGAACACGGTGGTAGATTTGCAGCTACGTTCAGATCACTGGTCCGCTGCTCTTGCCAACCGGGCTACCGCGTCCGTGTTTTCAATTTTAGTCATAGTTTTTGCCTACCTTCTAGTATTATATTTATTTCGATTTCTTTTTCATTTGTAACTCAAGTTTCAAAGTTTTGGACAGTGGCCCGTTTTGGTCCAAGGTGCAGAAATAATCTCCTATATTTATAAGGTTTTGTTTTAAATTCACACTGATAGAACAGCTGCCAGAATACAATCTATGAAATTTGTTTCTGATGACATTAAAATCAACGATGTGCTATTAGATCCATCTTACTAAAACCGAACGAACTTTTGGGGCAACCCCGTACAGTAGAAACTTATTGTGTGGAAAAAATAACTTCTCATAAAGTATTTATTATAATCTGGTAGGAAATCAATCCCACAATTTTGCCATGTGAAAGGCAATAACAAATTCAGACACAATCTATTTGTTACGAATTATTTAGACAATTAAATTTTACACTTAATGCAATGGTGAAATTTTATGTTTTCGTTGCTATTTCTCCGGCTTAATTCACATAATCCTTCCTTATTCATTCGAACATAATGAAGGATCATGGTCCCTTTCGTACTTGAGATTTTTAGCATTTTACTCAATAAAGTTTCGAGATAGGCGATATTCAGATATAAGAGGATTACTGCAGAATTTCTCTGTCTAATTAAATGCGTATCTTAATAGATTACGTTCTTTGCATCTTAAGCAAGGAAACAGATTTCTAATGTTAATCAATATAACTTTTAATTAATTACTAATTGAATCAAGAATACTGATAAACAGGCTTTTATTGGACATACTTCGTATGCGCGAAAGCTTTGATACTCTCTCTCTCTCTCTCAGAATGGCAGTCTGCCAGTAGTTAACTTAGAGAGTCCTTAATATTCAATCGTTTAACAGTGAACTCCCGATAATCCATGATTTTTCATAAACGGATGAGCATTGAAGGTCGGATAGTTCAAATTTCGCTCTTTAGAAAGTTAAATTATCTATTCTTACATTTTACGTTTTACGCTTTTTTACGTACGTAAAATATTTACGTTGTACGTAGTTAGTAGCTACGTAACTACGTAACTTCTAACTAGTTACGTAATAGTTAGTATTCTTACCTACATGGAATAATTCATATTAGGTTAAATACTAAAAAGATAAAAAAATAAAAAAAATGTTTAGTTATACTTTAGGAAATATCTGTTATTTCCCTTTGTTTACAATTCATGCGGAAAGTTTGAAATGCTATTTTCATTGTATCAACAATATTTTTCTTTTCTGATACACGTATATTTTGCCCTCGGATGATATGTATTGCATCATATGATAATAAATGAAGGCTTGTGAGATTTACGCTTTGTTCTGAACTTAACACGTAGGAAATCCTGCATAGAGAGTGTATTACATTGAACAAAACCCTTTCAATCTGAAATAAACGTTTAAATGATCGAACACGTTCTAGTGCAAGTGCAGAGCTATTTAAATATGCTTAGCTGGAAATCGGCTGCACTAAGCTGAAGGGTTATTTGAACATATTGCAGTGAATAGTAACATTGTGTGCATGTTGTCCTGATTTCGATTACTTATAATGCTATGTGGAAATATATTTTTAGGGTACAGTGGACTTCTAAACTATTTTTGGCTTTCAATGTTTTCGCAATTGCGTTATATTTATAATTAATTAAAATATATATATATATATATATATATATATATATATATATATATATATATATATATATATATATATATATATATATTTGATTTTCAATGTGGTAGGTACTTGTCCTAAGGACATGCCGTGATTTTGTTCGCTGCTTCCTTATGGAAGTTCTATGTAGGCGAACAAACCCTTTTCACAGAACAGGAACGTTTATTCCTTAGCTAAGATTGAAATACATTAGTCCAATGTTTGGAAGCTCGCAACGATTAATACTACGTGACGTAGGTGGCGGGCGAATAATCATTATTTGCTATTGTTATATTGATATTTATTCCAGTATTAAATATATATATATATATATATATATATATATATATATATATATATATATATATATATATTTGATTTTCAATGTGGTAGGTACTTGTCCTAAGGACATGCCGTGATTTTGTTCGCTGCTTCCTTATGGAAGTTCTATGTAGGCGAACAAACCCTTTTCACAGAACAGGAACGTTTATTCCTTAGCTAAGATTGAAATACATTAGTCCAATGTTTGGAAGCTCGCAACGATTAATACTACGTGACGTAGGTGGCGGGCGAATAATCATTATTTGCTATTGTTATATTGATATTTATTCCAGTATTAAATATATATATATATATATATATATATATATATATATATATATATATATATATATATATATATATATATATATATATATATATATATATTTGATTTTCAATGTGGTAGGTACTTGTCCTAAGGACATGCCGTGATTTTGTTCGCTGCTTCCTTATGGAAGTTCTATTTAGGCGAACAAACCCTTTTCACAGAACAGGAACGTTTATTCCTTAGCTAAGATTGAAATACATTAGTCCAATGTTTGGAAGCTCGCAACGATTAATACTACGTGACGTAGGTGGCGGGCGAATAATCATTATTTGCTATTGTTATATTGATATTTATTCCAGTATTTAATGCTTTCTTTTTTAATAATTCACTGAATTTAAAATGCTTCGTATATACTTTTTCTGATTTAGTAGAGAAATATATTTACTTAAAGTACTTTGAAAATCCTGAAATGGAATTTTGCGCATTTATTGTCAATTTTTAATGCATTTATAAATTTAAATTAGACGTCTAAAGACATCATGTTTTAAGATTTTATGGATAATATTTGCGCATACAGATTATTATATTGTTTGCTAATTCACTTAAAAAATGCATATATGATACTGTTAACTCTTAAAACTTAATATGAAACATGACATTTAAACGATAATGTAAAAGTTCGATAATATGAGGAACCCAGTAAAATATTTCGATCATAATGTAGTTGTATCAGCATTTACGGGCTATAATGTAGCAACTGCATAACTGGTTAAAACGGAATAACCTGAAATTGTCTACTAGTTAAAAGCAAAATAAAACTAAGCAAAACATTCCAAAAAACACACATCTTTATCTTTTAACTGGTACAGCAAATTAATGGAAATTGCACGTATAAACCTTCAAAAGGTTCTTTATTTCTATTTTAAGAACTTCCAAAGATGGTCTCAGACAAACGTAAACAAACACGTTTGATATTTATTCAAACGTTTTTTCGAACATAAATGCATTAGAACAAATAGATATTCCATAACTATCGCTGACCTAGTTTATTACAAAATGATACAATAAGGGAAAATGGAGAATATGCAGAAAATAAAATTCAAATGAAAAAGACATTTTCGGAAGAAATAAAAAACATTTTAAGATGCAGAATGATCAAAAGCATTAGAAGAACTGTCTCGAAGAGGAAAGAAGACAGACTACTCTAGTGGATTCAGAAAGCACAGCACCTAATTCATTAAAACATGAAAAACTGCTAGAGATAAGTTAGGGTAAAAGTGTATGTACTGGTGTCATAATCTACTGCTAAGTAAGCGAGAAATGTATAGAGACACATCAGATTTTTTTAGTTAAATGGAACTCACACACAAAATATGGAAATGTACTTTTTACAACTAGCCTTCACAAGGAATTTTTACTTGTCGAAAAGAATTTGGTTTCGGTTTCGTATCGTAATGTAACCCCTGCAATTTTTAGAAACGTTAAAAAAAAAGAGAATAGTCAATGAGAGAAAATTAATCCAGTGATACGACAATTGGTGTCATAATCTGCTTCTATGTAATCGATATATGCATAGAGTCTCATCAGACATGTTTAGTGAAACACAACTTACACACAGAATATGGAAAGGTACTTTCTACAACTAGGATTCACAAGGTTTCTTTTTCGTATCGCGATAGAACCCTTGTTATTTTTAGAAACATTAAAAAGAAAGGGGGAATAGTCAATGAGGGAAAATGAAACCTGTGAGTAACTATGACTTCACCGCTATCACTCTAACTTCTCTAGATAGTTGAAATAGACACATACAGTTGGAGCTTATTTTTGGCTATCTTGTAATTTTTTCGAATAATTTCTAATAAACAAGACGCATTCTTATTAGGTTACTTATTGAATATGTATCATTATATTATTGGGTAATACAAGTCGATGTGGTTAGATACTACGTAAAAAGAGTACCACCTAGAATTTTGAAACATTCCATATCCAATTTTCAGAGAATTTTCTGTCTGACTAAAGAAATTTTATTGTTGTTCCGAAAAATGTTTGCAAAGTTAAGTTATCGCTTAATCTTAGAGGGATGCTCCCAGGGATATAAGACTCTGCTTCATAAAACACAGTCTGCAATAGTTGCAATGTCTCTATATAGTTACAATTTCTCTTTATATACATTGTGAAGAAGAGATATTGTATGTTGATGAATAATCTATTATCTAAGTTCATGAATTTTTGTTGATACTGGTAAAACACGTCACTTAAGCTAAAAAGTCATTTTTTAAAATTATGTAAATTATTTTTACACCGTCGTCTAACGTATTTCCAGCAACTTTTGAGCAACAAAAATTTCTGTTAGTGTTATAAAAGCAGTGCAAGTGTAAATAAAATTATAGAGAAAATTAATGAAAGTGTTGCCTGTCTAGACGATCGCGGCAAAATAAACCCTCTCTCAAAAGTCTGATTATTCCTATACACAGAGTCAAGGCACGCAAGAAACTTTTTGTAAAAGGAAAATTAAATGTATGCTATAAATCTAAAGGTTGAAGTAGAAATATTTAACTTGAGACCGGTCTAAGAAGTTATTATCTATGCTCTGTTTTATTATCTACTGAAGATAATTAAAAAAAATAATGAATTACAATAATTCAAGTGCAATCAGGTTTATTATATGTTAATAAGAGATGTTTCACCCCGATTTTATAAGTGAAATCGTCAGCTACTATCTTTAGGAACTGTAATAATTATAAAATAATTATATAAAGTGGTGCATGTGTACCTGTATACATATATATATATATATATATATATATATATATATATATATATATATATATATATATATATATATATATACTGTGTGGCCCCAGAATAATGTTGGGGCTTTAAATGATTATAGCTTCGGGACAAGGCATTGCAGCGAGATGAAATATACGTCAAACTGAAGAAAAAATCTCAACGTTTCTCATCTGTGATGTGTGCTCCCTTAGTTGTCCTGAAGACGTAAAGACGATATTCAGTCTCTTCCCATACACGGCAGAGAACATCCGGCATTATAGACGAAACAGCTTCAGTGATTCTTTCTTTTAAATGCTCCAGATCTCGAACTTAAATGGAATACAATTGTGCTTTTACATGACCTCAAACATAGAAATCCATCGTGTGTGTGTTCCAGCCGGATGGAGCAGTGGTTTGACCCACAGCCATTTCCTAATTGCAATCACCGCCAGGTTGTGGTTTGATTCCCGATTGTCAAAGGTCAAGACTGAGAATAGGGAGCTATGCTGGCTTAAGCGTATGATGCTCCCTTATTAAAGAAACGAGAGAAATCGAGGTGTGGATGGGTGAATATGATAATAGATAAATTACCTGCCGCGATGGAAATAAAATTTGTAAATTACTTCTCTGGAGGCGGTTAAATTGAATAAAAAATATAGTGTGTAAAAAAGAATTGGCGAATGCAATTTTTAAAGATTTATCTTAAATAAATGAATATTGATAAATGTCGTTACGTACCAGAATAGTCACGTATTACACGGGGAAGAAAAGTATTAAAAGATTTTTCATTAAGGAATTTTAACCTGAAATTTAATTTTGATTATTCCTTATGTGATGTTTTTAATTTGTATAACAAGCGACAATTAAAACACTTTTTGTGCGGTTTATATGCACAGGATTTCACTTGTTTTGGAAAAACATATGAAAACTTAGTCTTTCTTATCAATGTTTATTTGAATTCACCAAAGAAAGTAACTTATAAATACGTATCATTGAACTGTTACATTTCAATAGGGCTCATAAACCCAGAAATCATGATAAATTTCTTCATCTCCCCTACACATTACTTGACTTTCGAGCTCTAAAGAATTTCACCTAGTTTATACAATTTTATTTAGCTTTTAAGACTTTTTTTTTCTTACTATTATTTCCATTCCATCTTTCAGAAGCAGGCCACTTAATCTAAATAAATTTGAAATCCTCTTTCAATGCAAAATGTTAAGAGGCCCACATATTTCTCATTTTCTTTTTTTTACGGAAAAGATTTAAAAGAAATTTTGAATTACTTTCGAGAGTAAATTTGAAAATGGTCACGAATGAGAAGGGAAACCACTCAAAATATATTTTTACTTATTATACGATTTTAATTTACTCAAATATTTCTTGAAACCTGAAGTATTTTTCTCGGGGTTAAATTTATAAGGAAACAACATCAACATTTATCATCAACATTCAGGAAAATCGTAGCATCATTTATTTCGATCACGAATACTTTATTCCCCTGTTGTTGACATGTACTTTTCGGGTAGGATACAGAGTAATTTTCCGAGTTAATAAACGTAATCTCATTTTTAAATTGCATACGATTATGCGCCTATAAATTGAAAATTTTTAGTTAAGAAAATTTGAGAATATATATAACATATGAGGCAAACACGATATAACAATATGAGAATAAAATCTAAAATTTTTATTTTGAATTCTAAAAAATAAAGATAAACACCAACTAAAAAATGAATTCCATTTTTATATTTAAATGCCCAGATATCGTCTAGTGGCTAAGTGGTTAAGGCCTCCCACGCCCGGGGCGCGGGTTCGATTCCCACATATGACTCGGTTGTATTCTGGGGAAACAGTCAGTTTTCCGCCTGAAAAAAGGAACCCCGTCTCGAAAGAGGAGCTGCAATCCATCGCCGGTGACATCGTTTGTTAATATAAATGCTTCCGTGTTTGCGTGATTTATGTTTCTATTTTCTTGTATTCATATGTACACCGGACTGGGGTGTGACGTATAGAAGTTCAACCTCTCTTGAGGTAATGGCAACCCCTCTTCTGTGGATAGTGCTTCTATCTGTTGACACGACAACAAACAAACAAACAATGCACCGCGTTGACAAATTATAATTGTCTGTTGGTTGTTTTGATACGTTGAAACAACCCTCAACAATAATGTTGTTCAGATCATAGGAAGAGCTAGCGATCAAAACACGGCTACTGAATAAAGACAATGCCAACTACACAATGAAATCTGAGACACTTATACGATACTTAATGGATCTCTGAGTTTGTTCTAAGCTCCTTGAACATACAAATCATAGGGCGTTTTAAGTTGCTCTCGCAGCCCTGTTGAAATACGTATAATAATTTTCCAACGATATCCCTCTCTATTAAACAAAGATCTCAATGCCACAAAAATTTACTCTATTTATAAAGGATCTAACCACCACAATTGGATCACCCTCCACTGTATGAATGGTATCCTGCGAAACACCCCAAACACCCAATTCTCCTTTTACTGCACAAGACATCTCCAAACTCCTTTGGCAAGACTCAGATGTGGACACACTAATCTTATGACATTCCTGGGGGTGAGAGGAATTCTCCCTCTTGCCAATGTTCCTCCGTAACGGCTTCCCCCTCTTATTTCCTTCAACATATAGGGGACTCCTAAGACCAACTTTCCGATGAACAAGATTTGGTCACCGAGCGACTGTCGCAGAATGATGTTTTGGACATGGTCTAGGTTGGTCCTGCTCCTAGAAGATAGTAACAACAACAACTACATTAACTATACTCCTATAAACAATTTGCAACTAAAAGCGGGCAATTTCCGAAAAATTCTATCCTAGTCAGAGATCCATTAAATTTTTATTTAAATAAAAGTTCCACGTCAAAATATTTTAGCAATTTTCTGCAATAGTTTTACAAACCCTTTCTAATAAATTCCCTATCTGAATGTAGCACAATATAAGTATTTTTAAACACGTTCTCGGAGTAAAACAAAACAAAAATTTTATACTTTGTAAAAATTACTAAGTAACAATTTCTGTCTTGGTATGTTGCTGGTTTTTTTTTTGCTCTGTGGTTAAATTCCTCAGTCAAAACGTGATTTCTTGGTCCAATTTTATTGATACTTTAAACATTACATAATGCAACAAAAATAGTCTTTACAACTTGTTACTATAAGTTGGCTCTCTGCAATCTCTACTAACAAGATTAAAGTTTAGATCACGTGTAACGGGAGAGCTCAGAAAACGTACGCTTTTATAAATTTTCTAACGGGATAAAAAATAATAAGTAATTGGAAGGAATAAGACCATGTTTCGTTATTAACTAGCTTTCTCTAAAGATGCAGTTTTTCATCTTATACATTGTTTAGAAGTTTAAGTGCAATACACTTTTTGATACCATTCATTTAATGCAGTAAAAACAAGCAGACGTTAATTGTTTTAATTCCCATTGCATATATCTGTCTAAATTTTTTTAATTATTTCAATAACAGATGATTACATAAGGGAAAATATAAGGAAAAAATACAGTTTTACTTGTTTTTATAATTTCAACAACGATCCGATTTAGCAATATTCTATGCACATTTGGAGTTACTTCTTTTTTTTTAATAAAATTAAAATCATTTTATTTTATTATTAAAATAATTTCCTCTTAGTTGCTCAAAAAGTATATTTTTTTGTGTATGTCAGAAGAATTTATCATTTTGCGTTGGATATAGTAGATTACATACCATAAAATCCTGACTATAATACGCACACGAGAATAATACGCATGCTTGATTTTGCGAGAAATTTTCGGAAAAAATTAAAATTCGACTACAATACGCACCATAAATTTTCAACATTTTATTTAAAATTTGCACAATTATTTATTAACATAAATAGAATAATTTGTAATAAGAAGAAACAAAAACGTCAAATTCGGTAGAAAAAAAAATTAAATTTTTAATTGAAAACAAACAATACTGTTAAATTATCAGTCTGAATCACTTTCACTATAATAGAGCTCATTTATTATTTGTCGTTTATTCAACGTTTAAAGCTAAGGTTTTTTTATACACTAGTATAATACGCACCCTGATTTTTGCGGAATAAAATGTGAAAAAAAAGTGCACATTGTACTCAGGATTTTACGATAGGTGTTATTTAACCATATTAAATATATTGAGGAATACATTTTGCCCAAACCGAATTCTATTACGTTCTAAGTGCATATCTAAATTTGAATTGGTTCATATAATCATCCGAACCCCTCCAGCCATGATAAAACTGCATGAGACACGTCCTTGCATGACAACCACTATTGCAAACGCGGGTACATCCAGTTGACTCAGCAAACACACATGTAGGTATACCCCCATTGTGAGATCCCCAGCATTGCATTGTAGACAACAATTATTTAGACGAACATATATATCCCCAAATGTGGAATCATGGATATCCTTTTCTTTGTTCATTTGAGACTCTTTAAAAAGAGGTATGTTTCATACAATTCTATGCTGAAAGTCTCAAAATTTTGCAAAAGACAGTTTTGCCAATTCGAAAGTTTAATTTCAATTCACATTCCAGATATGTATAAGGACATGCCTGGAAGAAAACAGAAATTAGAAAAAAAATAAGATTTTCTGCTTAGATTGCGTAATTATATTTCTTTAAATCGGAAATATTGGAAATATATTATAAAATGAAACTACAAAAATCTATATTTTTGTCTATTTTTAATTGTGACCTAAAAACAATGGGCCTTTAAAGTCAAAGAGGCAATGAATGTGCTTATTTAAGAAAATTTATATACAGCTATTCTAAAAAAGGCACACATTAGCTATGCTAAAAATATTTTATTTTTGCTCAAACCATTTTCAGTTCTTTATAAAATACCCTTAGAGTGTTAGCATGAGCTTTATCTATAAGTCATAATTATATGAACGGAATAATTTGCTTTGAAAAAAATGTCAGTCCTTTACAATTAGACCGAATTCAAAATCTGACTTAGACACAAACCTTAATACAGAAAGAAAATACTTGTAAATTATCAATAGAAAAAATAAGTGAAATTTTTGTAAGAAGCTTTACACGATATGAGTGTGTTTCCAATCCCTTTGCTGTAGGAAAGCCTACACCAAGTCGAAAGGATTTAGGTCCTCAAAACCTAGGTCCTTGGCGATGGGTAGTAAGCAGCTTCACTTTTAAGGCGAGGTACAACTAGGACTGAAGTCTGACTTGACCTCGAAGAGTCCCATAATATTGAACAGAGTCCAGTGACGAGACCGGAATGCTTGACCCCGCACCTCCAGAAGTAAATTTGAGAACTTGGAGGACATTGTATCCATGTCCTATTTTACGTGCCCAGGCAACCATTAGTGAACACGGCGGTGGATTTTGACAGTGACGAGCATCGAATCAGGGACGTTCAGATCACTGGCCCGCTGCTCATGTCAACTGGGCCACCGCGACCCTTTACACGATATAACTCTAATAATCATCTGACTGAATGTTCTGTGTACTAACGCTATTGGATTCGCTCACCTTAATGTTAACCTATTGATAAAATGTATCCAACGATTGATGGATCCAAGAAACCGAAGGAGAAAATATTTCCAAAGATTTTTTTATTTGTACTTCGTAATAGACAAAGAAATTTTACACCTTAGAGATTTTTCGTTTTTAGAAAAAAATGTAAATAATATTTTTAAATTTAAATTATTCGGGGGAAAATCTGGTATAGTGGGATTTAAACTCTCATAAATTCCTTTAGTGGATGAAATTTATAGTATATATCCTGTTGCAAGGTGCAGAAAAATTAAGGCTATCTAAAAATGTCATTTGTATTTGATTATCAGCATTTATGTAGCTGTAAATAGTGGACAAATTTTCTCCAAAGGTAAACATTGAGGTTAGCGAATCCGATAGGGTTAGTACACAGCAATCTTAAGAAAAAAATGAAATTCAAACATTGCAATGCATGTTATTTCAGGAAATATCATGAAATATAAGTAAAACATTTTCTACACATTGTAATACTTTTATGGGATAAACTTAGAGCACCTAAAGAAAATTTCTATCTCCGGTAAAAATTTCGCAAAATCAGATTTTCTTTTTTTTCTTTTTTTCACATTAAGATAATAATGTTTATTTTGAAAGTCTTCAAAGTTCCAGCTCAAGTTATACTTATTATTAAAACAAACTTATTTTGAATTTTTGAGTAACAGTAAATTTTAATTTAATTAGAAAAAAGCATATTTTAATAATTTAGTGATGAAAAAACTATTCCTCAATGACTATATTAATTTAAATAGAAAATCTTTAAGTGAATACCATTGTATTGCACCGTAGGACATTATTAAGTAATTATTTTTATAATTATCAATTTTTGGAATTCCGTAAGGAAGTCACAAACAATGTTATGCACCTTAATGTACAGCGAAATTAACAGTAAATCTCAAAATTTTGTTTTACTTTGCATGTCTGTCTGAAAGTTTTGGATGAGTTATTTAAAGTTTTAAATGTTTTCATTTTGTTTTACGTGCTTTCTGTTACTTTACATCAGAAGGCTGATTCTATATGAATTTTTAGTACAATAGAATACATTAGGGGATAATGCAAAATATAAAAAGTTTTAGAATAATTTTTGGTGCAAAAAAATTCTACAATTTTTACTTAAACTATGCGTTTAATAATAATATTAGGATATATACGCTGAAATAAATTGTGAAATTAAAATTAAGCATATTTATATCAGTTTAAAACAAGTCTGTGGTGAGAGATGCCTTGTTATGTTTATTTATTCAAATTACTTAGGAGCATGAATTCATACAATTATTTAAATAATAAATGAATAATTTATTTTTATTTCTCATGAAGTTTAGAACGGAAATGCTAAACAAAATTTCTGATAAAAAATTTGTCAATGGGAAACACAAAGTTTAAGAATTGAACCGGATGTATTTTGAAGAAAAATAAAATATGTACGTAGAAAAGAAAAAGAAAATGAAAGATGGCATTATCATTTTTTGGCACAAAAAAATTATATTTGTATACTTTGTAGTTTAGTTCTTTTCATGAAACCCAATTAATACTCTTGGAATATTTAGAGAAAGGGTTTAATTTGATATGCAAATCCCTGATTGTAGCCACTTCTAGTTTAAAAAAAAGTTGAATATCCAGTGGTTTTTTTTTTTTTACTCTCGACTAAATAAATTTTGCTTGTAAATCATTTTAGATACACTGTTTAACAATCTAAAAAATTGCATCGACAGAATTAAAAGGGAACAAAACATTTTTTAGAGCATAAATTTAGAAGTGTATAAAATAATGTAAACAGTATAAATTATTCATGAGTGTTAAATCTTTATAATGTTAATGGCATATTCTCCAATCTCCAAGAGAATAACTACAAAATACAATAAAAACTTCCAATTTTATTCCTGAGATACAATCGTCCTGATTGTCGTTAATATAAAGTGGTTCTATTACCTTTTTTGTTCTGATATCACAATATATGTTGTCTATCATGTTTTTAATTTTTTAGTGGTTTTAATTGTCTTTTATGATATTTTAATAATCTATTGTGGAATGCTTATGAAATGTAGTACATAGTAAAAATTTAAAATAAAAATATGCTAAGTTTTTAGTCTGTAACAATAACTCTTTTCCTTGTAACGCAATTTGGCAGTAATGCAGAATCTTCTAATCCGAAGCTATAATTTGCATAAAACTTCGTTTTAATTCACGATTTTTTTGTTACAACTTAATTCTATAAATTTTTTCCTTGATGGGTTAATACTGGACTTCAGTATTTTTAGCTTGTTTTAACTAATTGCATTCCGGATATTTCCTTTTTTTTACATTTCACAAGATACAATTTCCTCTCTCTCAGTACTACAGGGGTTTAGTTAAGTAAATGTTTACCCTATGGTATGTACGCTATTTAATAAAAGTTGCAAAATTATTATTAAAATAGGAAAATCATTCTAATTGTACTTTATAAATGCATATTACGCTCTTTAAGCATTTTATGAGAGAGATTTACCTCTCTCTCAAAACTGCATGAGGTCATTTAAAGTAAATAACTATCTCCAGGATGTAAGGTATTTAATGAAAGATATAAAATTATTTTTGAAATTGTGGAAATCAGCTTAATTTTTCTTTATAAATGCATAAGCTCTAAGACTTACAGATCCAGTTGTATTTTATTAAATCTCACGTAAAACTCTTCAATAGTGCCTACGGGAAGACACCATTTCTTTAAAACCCCAATATAAACAAAGTTATGGCTAAATTGTTCATCCTAAGGCCGGGGAGCATTAGGTGGGAGTGTAAATATGAACAATTCCAAAATGCGCATTTGTGAAACGCATTTGTGAATTTTTCACTTTAAGTCCCACTTAATGTTCAATAGCAAGTTGATGAACTGTTAGTTATTTCGAAACATGAAACCTTTTTATACTGTGATTTTTTTGACATTACAAGAAATTTTGTGTTCCTGTTTGAGTTTCCCATATGTTTTATGTAAATCATAATTCAATACTACATTTGTTTTGACCAATGGTTTCTTGCTTTTCAAACTTACATACTAAATCAACAAATTGTATAAGACAAAGAAGATTTACTTCTCATAAATTATAAGCAGAAAGAAAAATGTGATCAATTTTACTATAAAACAAATAATAACTAATTAAAATAATATAAGCTTTTTAAATAGGGACATCTGCAATAAGACACTTCATTTGCTTTAAATTAGTTGAATCATACAATTGTATATTTATAAATTAAACAACATTTTATGTTCCCCTAAACAAGTAGGAAAATATTTGTTTGAATGCAATATCTACGAAAGAACTCAATGATTTATGCAGTATAAATATCATTACTTTGTTAATTCCATTTCTTGATGTCTGTTAATTTCCTTTCTGCACATTCATATTCTTAAGTATATAGACATAACTCAGATAAATATATCTAATAACATTATTCGTAATACACATAATGTGAACCGCAAGAAATTGTGTTCTTTTTCGTTGGCAGGGCTATGTATGTTTTCTTTTCCTTTATTGCAATAATTATCTATGTCCAAACTTCTTACGAAATAGTAGGGAAAAATTATTACATCGCTTAAGTGAAATGTTATGGTGCATCTAGAATGCATAATCACTTTTTATAATTCTCATTATTTATTTTTCTTGTCTATGTTATTATATAGAAAAAAAATAATTTCAGTCTTTTTCAGTCTTTAAGTTTCAGTCCTTTTATAGCTGATATTCCTAATTTAATATTTTATTGTCCTCATCAGTGAGTTGTATTGTGTATTAGCTTTAGACACTTATTTAGATTAACAGTAACTCTCTTTTTTGTGTACAATGGTACTTTATACATTAATATGAAGAGATATCGTGAATAGTTAAAAATGCTCTTCTTTGTCCCTTTAATATTCCTTCTTTAAATACTCATAAAAACACAAAATCTGGAAAATACAGGAATGTCTATACTTATCATTCTTTTTCAGAATGGACATATTTACACTTTGGGTTAATAAAGTTTTATGTGTGAATATATATATATATATATATTAACACATAAAACTTTATATATATATATATATATATATATATATATATATATATATATATATATATATATATATATATATATATATATATATATATATATATTTATTTATTTATTTGTTTGTCTCCGGGTAAAGAATGAAAAATCTACTTTTGTTTTCAATTTTGAACAAAAGACAAAAAATTAAGACATAATTGTTCTCTTTTTTCGTAATTTTGTTAAAAAGTGTTTTATAAAGGAACTTCTTCAATTTAATTTATATTGTAGATAGTCACAATAAAAAGTTTGAAATGCAATTCAAAGTAAAGACTAAAAACTTACAAATAACTCACTTATTCCTATTAATATGAATAAATTACTAAAGTATATAAAAATGTATTAGGGGTACACACACTATTCCTACTTGCAGCCAACACCTTTAAATACCGAAGTTGAAAAAAATATATCTGTACCCTCAGTTCCACTGACTGAATTCTACTGGTGGTACTAAGCCATTCATATAAATTGATTTCTACATCACTCGGTGGTTTAATTAACAACTATAGAGCCGTTGAAACACCAGTCGCTTAATCTTAGCTTGGACTTATTGATTTGGTAATCAAAAATAAAAAAACTCATTCTCCTTGTGTCACAGCTTTCCTATTAAAATAACTCATCCTTAGTCCGTGACAAGTCTTACTTCCCTATCATTCTAAATCATTCCACATATTTCGAGTTTTATTAAGCCTATGACTTCACACACTTAAAAAGTAAAAACTGTTCCATTTGCTAACTACTTACTATCTGTCATACTAAGTATTTTTATTTACAACAGGAATATATATGTTTATGTTTATATATATATATATATATATATATATATATATATATATATATATATATATAAGACGATATTCCCCTATACATACAGATAAATCTAGCAAGTATTGGTTTGAAGAGCAAGAAATGAAGTCAAACATATTATCTTACCCTGTACAATCCCCCCGACTACATATCATTCAACCACTGTGATCTGTACAAGCGGATATAGCCAGGTATCGATATCCACCCCAGTATCGCTACAGGAACTTTCATGATTTTTCCCTGAAGAATGGTATAATATATTTTAACCACTATTCATGACTTGTATAATCCTATTCCAAGATAAATCAGGTGGTATTACATGTCATAGGTGATCCTGTGCAGTATTAATAAAGGTTTTCATGATGTTTCTTAGTGTTTCCATTATAATATATATATATATATATATATCCAGTGCTGGAACGTGACCTATTATGGTAAATTTGATAGACGAAGTGGTAACGTCATTAGTTCTATCTGAAATTGTGAAAATATGTCGAAACGAAAGGAACTTAGTGATTTTGAAAGACGTGTGATTGTTGGTTGTAACATTAGTGGCAAGTCTATTCGCGCAATTGCTGTAGAATTATCACAGCCATGGGCAACTGTTGGTGATATCGTGAAGAAGTGGAAGACTACTGGATTTAGGACACTCCAGTAGTCTTCCACTTCTCCACTGGTCATCCCCGTAAACTGACCGAACGGGATTGTCGTGTCCTAAAGCGTGCAGTCCTTATGAACATCATGCTTTAAGACCAAATCATCAACAGTTGACGCACTCCAAATCATCAACAGTGAGTTTCAACAGGCAGCAGGTTATGGTGCACCCCAATACTTTGCGGAAAGAACTGTGCTCAATATCCACGGATGTGTTGCCGCACCTAAAACAAACATCACCCTATCCAATCAACCGTCAGACTCGCTTGAAGTTTGCTGCGTAGCAACTGGAATGTGCACCACTGGAAAACTGTTTTACGGAGCGACGAGTCACGCTAGTCGCTATTCCAGTTGAATGGACGTGCTTGGGTTTGGCGAATTCCAGGCGAACATCTGTTGCTCAAATACATCGTTCCGATTCTCAAGTTCGGTGGTAGTGGTGTACTTGTTTGGGGATGTTTTTCGTGGTATGGCCTGGGACCTTTGCATGTTGTTCCTGGTAAATTGAACGCCGACGCTTACATGAACGTTTTGGACATTTATGTTCTTCCTACGCTCTGGCAATTTTTTGGAATGGACAAATGTTACTTCCAGGACGACAACGCTCCATATCATGTTGCAGCATCTGTCAAGCAGTGGTATCAAGATATGGCTGTAAAACGTCTTCACTGGCTTGCTCAGAGTCCAGATCTAATTGCCACAGAACATTTGTGGGAACAGTTAGAGCGACGTTTACGGACCAGGGAACCACGTCCGAAATCTACAGCTGATCTGGCGGCATTCTTGCAGCAGGAATGGGCACAAATACCCACAGCTGTTTGTCAAAACCTTGCTGAAAGTATGCCCAGAATGGTTCCTAGTGTAATTGCAGCACGTGTTTAACCATCCCCCTTTTAAAAAGTATTTTTTCCCTTATACCATCAGATTTTGCTGCCCTGTCCGTTATTGTAGGGTAGTGTAGGTAAATTATATTGGCAAAATATTGTTTCCGATATTATATGAACCTATATTGGTATATCTAACAATATTGCTTTTATATTGGTAACAAATTGGTAAATTTGTTTGGTAATAAAATTATGTACTACTTGTAAATGTGTTCATGAAAGATTTAGTAATTTTTGTTCAGCTCTAATGAAACTGACATTCATGATTTTTCTTTCAGGTAAGTGCTATGCTAAGAACAACGTTATGAAGATATTTCTGCTTTTGCAATATATATTCAATGGATATAAAAAATTGGTCCTCATGGCAAGTAAAACATGGTTTATATTTCTGCTAAAGTGTTTTACAGGATCTATTTTATTTTAAATACAGAAGATGATTACTCTTATGTTGTCTCCGATTACACAATATTTGGAATGCAAATAGTGTAAATGTAAGAAATTAAATTTTTCTTGTAAGAGAAATATAGAAAATAATATTTTCCATATTCATCTCACAAGAGGATTATAACAAAATTACAAAAGGCATTTACAAGAATAAATTTTAAAAAAATTCTTGTTTGTTACGGAAATAAGTTTCTTGTGTAACAACTTAATTATTACATCATGCTAATCGCATTCCATCCAAAGGAGACCTATCAATTTTTAGCAGTTTTAAGCACCTTACGTGTTTAAATCTTTCAAAGCGAGTTTATATTAAATGTCCAAAAGAAAATTAATTTATTTAATTCTTTATAAAAATAGAAAAAAGGGATTAAATGGTTGTATGGTGATTTAAAATATTTATCTCAGAAATGTTAATTAATGCCATTGATTGTGAAGATTATTACAAGTAAGAAAGAAATGGGATCTTTAAGATGCAATTAAGAATTTAATGATTTTAGTAAGTCTGATATAATCCTGATATTTAGATTATTGGCTAATTAACTGTAAATCAAGTGAGAGTGACCTTTTTTTGGTAATTTGAGAAAACTCTTCGTGGAATTTCAATCATTTATTATTTGATATGTTGAAATATATGAAAAAATAGTATGAGGGAGTATATAAAAATTTCCACATTTTGAAGGAGTATAATTTGTATTTTAAGGGGACAATGGACTTTCAAAATTGTGAAATTTGTCCAAAAATTCGATTTTTCAATTTTATTGAATAGTGAAACTACGGACGAGTAGGAATTTGTTGCAAAAAGAATTTTTAATTTCTGTGATTACTTTCCTAGTTATAGGCATTCGTATTTAATTTAGATATTATGTCGTTACAAATAGCAATAACTTTAAATGTGTTTTTCTCAAAAAAAAAAAAATTCATGTCATATGAATATTCAAACTGCTCAAGGCGCATTTCTAATAATCGTATCTCTTTGAAATTTAAGCTTTATTTACTTAACTGTATATCAAATAAATCTTATTGAAGAAAATTATTCTTCGTAGCTCAGAATTTCTAAATTTTGTACTTGAAAAGATGATTTATAGGTATTTTGCGTAATAAAAAGGGTGATTTCACTATTATTATTTTGTTCACTTTATATTTTTAATGAATGCTTAAAATAAGCAATAAGTTTCATCGTTACTTCTATAAGGTATCCTGTAAATAAAAATTACCATATTATACGCAAAAGAAATGCGCATGGAACATTTTTAATTAGGCCAATTTTTGATATAATTAATAATTCATAATTCATAAATGTTTAATATTTCATCTTTAAATTTTAACCACTTTTACATATCTATGGTACTAATCACATATTCAAATTTCAAGCAAATCCCTTCAAAACAAAAAAAGTTAGGTTTGAAGGTCCACTGTCCCCTTAATCGGTTGTATTATGAATTCAATCTTAAATAGTTCAGCATCCCTAGCGTGTATTTGCTGCCTAATGTGTAATAATTCAAATAATGTTTACATTAACAATACTAATATATAAATAGTTATTTATAATTAGGTCTTTACTCTTGAAAATTCAGTTAAAATCAGAAACTAAAACAATATATATATATATATATATATATATATATATATATATATATATATATATATATATATATATATATATATATATATATATATATATATATATAATGGAATTATCAGGAACATTTTAAAATTTAATTCGATTAGAATTATCTCTAAATTTTAAGAAAATTAAGTATTTATGAAAAAAAATAATCTGTTGGTATCAAGAATACTCGCATATAAAGTGTTGACAAATGCGGAATATTCCTTAAATGCACTAAGGCATCCCAAAATTTAAAATAATAATCACTCTGAAATCAAACTAGAGTATAATCTAATTTTGGGTTTGAATTTTTTTAAACAGTTATTCGTTTCATTTAATTTATTATATGTCATAACACTCAATAAACAACTTTTGTTTTAGACTAGTAATATTTATGTGTATTAATGCATGATTTTACTGTTTACTTCAATTCAATTATCTTTTTGGGAAATTCTTTTTCTTTCAAACAGCTGTATTTGTTTAAAACTTTTTACCTGACTCATCAATCACGAAAATGTTATTATTAATTTTAATGTCACACGATGTATAGAAGAATTATTAACTTGTTTCTTTACTTAAATCCCTATAATATATCATACCGAAGAGAATCTTACTACTATAACACAGAAATAGTATTAAATACATTAAATATACTAAAGCAATTCTTAGTAAAAATACCTGATAAATGTGAACGAAATCATATCTGAAATAATAGTGGAAGGTAATTAAAAATTTACGTGTTCATAAAATGCTAAAGAAACAAAAACTAAAATAATACAAAAACTATATGGTTCATATTACCTCAAGCAATACATTTTTATTGTTACTACATATTTGAAATCTACCATTTTTCTATTTTACTATGCATGTGTATATTCATATATATTTAAACATATATGCTTTAAATATTTTTCTACGGAAATAAAAATACAACTATACGATAAATATAGAAAATAGGAGTATTTTTTTAGGATTATTAAGATAATTTAACAAATTATAATAAATGAATAAATGAATTTCACACACGTGATTAGGTAGCCACATTTTTTGGCTATTATTATAACATTCCTAAGCAATTTAAACATTTTCTATTTTTAACTAAGAATAATTAATTATTTGTAAAATAAGCCATATAAGTTTTTAGTTGTATGTTTCAAATCATAATCTTTCTAAAATAGCTTCACTTAAGGTTAATTATTTGTATGTATAAAAAAATATAGTTTCAATTATTCTTATTGTATAAGATGTTAATGAGCAAATATTTGTTGTATAAATTATGAGACAATTAAATTTATAATTAAAAAGTATTGTTATGCATGCATTTATACCTGAAACTGATCATATATCACCGTAATTGGAACATTAATGAACTAATTAATGCCCGCTTAATAAATCAGTTAATATGTGTGAGAAATATGAAAAATGGGTAAACCATTAAATGCACATTTGATGCCATGAAATGCACATATGATTATTCACTGTTTTAATGATTACCGTAAGATACAAATTTTCCCACTTAGTTTAGTTAGACATCTTAGAGATCGGAATCAATAGTTTCAAAATATAAACTGTTAAAACTGACGATATTTTAAGAAATTACACTTTCCATAAGATTAAAAATTCATCTAAAATCATTTTAAAGCGTATCATATAAATTTCATGCAAATAAATTCCTTTAAGCTACTAAAGTTTCCGTCATATTAAGTTTCCATTCATACTCTTCATTTTCTGGAGTCTATGTTATTTGAAACTATTCGTATATATTTACAATATATTTAACAGGTAAACATATATTCATTAATATTAATAAGCGTTTATGAATAAAGGATCATATTAACATTATTTACATAAATCACCAAGAAAGGAAATTTGAACTTTATGGCTTTTATAGAATATATATTAGTAGAATATATTGAAATTTAAATTTATTATCTTCTTGGAATAAAACCTAAGACTTTAATATCACCTGTTCTTATTACTTTTTATTCATCGTTTACAGTGGCTAAATCTGTAAAGTCTATAAATATAATATAAGGCCTTTCATTGTCTGTCACTTAATTTAAGGTTGAAAAAAAGTATATATGGATGCATACAAACACTAATTGTCATATTACTCTAACATTCGAATTTGTACCGAATTCCTTGGAGACACCGTCATTACGTGTATGTAAGTGACAGACAGAGAGAGAGAGAGAGAGAGAGAGAACGCAAAATACTGAAAACGAAGCTTAATTACCATATTTTCTTTCATAGCCGCATGAATCTCATTACATGTGATAATTACAGGAAGTAATGACATTTTCATTACTGTAAATACAAAATGTGGTAAATAACAATTTTGAAGCTAAGTGAATATAGTTAGAGAAGTGAAGAAGATATAATATTGATGCGATGATATTGTTAAAACCGGAATTTTCAGGCAAAATTACAGAACGTGCTACAAAGGTTTTTCATTGAATATTTTATTTGCGCAGTTAATTTTGATATCATCCATTTAAAAGGAAATGTATGAAAATGAAGTATTCAAATAATAAATTATGAACTGATGAACATTCTGATTCATTGATATCCCTAAATGTTTCTTTCAACATAACGTAGATTTTAAAGTTGTAGCTAAATTTGAGCGTAATGGCTTTTGTGAAATATATCACTAAATTAAAAGCTTTGTAGAATATATGTTGGTAGAATATATTTACATTAAAAGTTATTTACTTCCACCAACAATGAAAAGTATGAATGTAATTGTACCTGTTATTATTTTTATTCATCATTTACAATCACTAAATCTGTAAAATATATTTGATATATAGAAAGATATGATATATCTGTAAAATCTATATGATATATAAAATTGCAAATTAAAATGCTTCATCTTATGATATAAGATGAAGCATTTCAATGTCTGTTTTTCAGTTTAAGGTTACGAAAAAAGTGTATGTGGACGGGTGCAAATATAATTGTCTAATTTGTAGCGTGTTTGTGTTTTGTGGCGAAAGGAATAATTCTCTTCTTATGAAAATAAATTATATTTAACATCCATTCACCAGAAATCTTATTGATACACAACGAGTTCAAAAAATTATACAATCTATTAAAAATCCTCTTATATTATTTTTGGAGTTGAGTTGAATCTGCGCGTGGGGAAAACAACACTAATAAGTGTTGCAGCTGTTACGTCACTATCTTCTACTTCATGCAGGCCACTATTGAAGTCATTACAGTCTTAAATTCCTCCCCTTTCGGAAAAACTTTTCACTACGTCACCAGTGAAAAGTTTTGGTGTAAGGCTAAGCAGTGCGGCTTAAACTATCGGCGTTTTGGTGAAATTTTCCTTTCCGGTGCACCACCTTATAGTTGAAAGGTTGCAAAATAAGGGCCCATCTTAAAAGTCTTGGATTTGTGCCGGTGTTCTTTTCTAGCCAGACCAGTGGATTATGATCAGTTTGTATAATGAAGCTCTGTTGTCCATCTAAGTAACATCTCAACTTTTGTATTGCATAAACGATAGCTGCGCATTCTTTTTCTGTAGTACTATATTTCTGTTCTGCAGGGGAAAACTTTTTACTCAAGTACATGATAGGGTGTTCTTCACCTCTTTGGTTTATTTGAGACAACACCGCACCAAGTCCAAGGTTTGAAGCATCACATTGAATGACAAATGGAATGGTGAAATCGGGGCTAAATAATACTGGTTTTTCTGAAAGTCTTTTCTTTAATTCTTTGAAAGCATCTTCACAAGAACTGTTCCAATCCACTGACGTTTTGACTTTCTTCCCTTTTAGTAAATCTGTTAATGGAGCTGCTACTACAGAAAAATCAGGAATATATCTGCGATAATAACCAGCAAGACCTAAAAATGATCTAATTTGGGTCTTGTTCAGTGGTCTGGGAAAATCTTTGATGGCTTGTATTTTAAGTTCTCCAGGTTTCCGTTCCCCTTGTCCAACTATGTGGCCTAAGTACTTGACATGTTCCTGAGCGAACTGACATTTGGAAGGCTTTATGTGGAGATGAGCTGTTTTCATCTTCATGAAGATTTGTTCTACGTGTTTCACATGCTCTTCCCAGGTATTAGAAAAAATTGCAACATCGTCCAAGTAGGGTACAGCAAATTCTTCACAGTCTTGCAACAACCCAGCCATCATTCTACTAAAATAATATGGAGCATTCTTGAGTCCAAACGGCAACCTTAATGGCCTATAGGTGCCGAAGCTTGTCACAAAGGCAGCATAACGCTGGGCCCGTTCACTCAAAGGTATTTGCCAGTAACCTCGGGTTAAATCTAGAACAGTAATATATTTCGCTGATGACACTTTCTCTATAAGTTCCTCTATATTTGGCATAGGAAAATACTGTGTTCTCGTTACTTTGTTTAAGCGACGATAGTCTATGCATGGTCTTCCTTCTTTTCCTGGTACTTCCACCAGTATTAGTGGAGAGGTAAAGTCAGAGTCTCCTGATTCAATTATCTTTAGATCCAACATTTTTTTCACCTCCCTCTTTAGAATTTCTGTTTGTCGTGGGGACATCCTATAAGGTTTTGCAAATATTGTTTTTTCTGTCTCTAATTCAATATCGTGTTCAACCAAGTCAGTACATCCCGGCTGATTCGAAAAGATATTGGAGTAGGCAGTCAACAAATTTTCCATTTGAGTTCGTTGAGTTTCAGATAATCGCGCATTCAATCTGAGTTCTCTAAAAATTTCAGGCAGTTCAGAAATGTTTGGATTTTCTTCATGGCAAGGAATAGGAATATCTTCATCTTCTTCAGTTTCTTCCAAGCACAACAGATTTACATTTTCTGCCCTTTGGAAGTATGGTTTAAGCATATTGATGTGGTACACATGAGTTTTTTCTTTTTCAGGAAACTTGATCACATAGTTGGTTTCTGACAGTTGCTGTACTACTGCACCAGGTCCTACCCACTGTACTGATAACTTATTAGGTCTTGATGGTGCCACAACCAACACTAAATCTCCTATAGCAAACTGTCTTTTAACGGTCTTCTTATCGTACCATAGTTTCTGTTTTTCTTTGGCAACTTCCATGTTTTGCACTGCTATTTCTTGACATCTCTTCATGCGATTCATCAGTTCGAAAACATAGTCTACAACACTATCTTCTTCACGATCTTGTTTTGTTAATTTGTCATACAGTAACATAACAGGAGTCTTTAAATTTTTTCCATGGACAAGTTCTGCTGGGTAATAACCTGTACTGTCGTGAGTCACAGTTCTTAATGCAAAAAGGGCTTGAGGTAAAATTTTCTCCCAGTCCGGACCAGATTCAAGACATAGGACACGAAGAATCCTCTTTAGCGTTCTGTGCATTCTCTCAACTGGATTACTTTGTGGGTGATGTACGGAGCTTCGCACGACTTTGATTCCAAACCTTTCCAGAAATTCTGTGGTTAAAGCACTCATGAATGACGTGCCCTGGTCGGTTTGCAGTTCTTTTGGAAACCCCATGCGGCTAAAAACTTGAAGCAGGGCGTCCACTACAGTAGTTGATCGCAGATTTTCAACAGGAATGGCATCTGGATACTTGGAAGACATGCAGATCACAGTGATGAGGTATTTGTTTCCAGAAGGCGTCATCGGTAAAGGACCACAAGCATCAATGTTTAGCTTGGAAAATACTTCTGAAATAACTGGAACTATCTTTAGAGGGGCTTTCTTTTTATCCTGTGGCTTTCCTGCTCTCTGACATACGTCACAGGTCTTCACAAAATTTTCCACCTCTTTATAACAGTTCGGCCAATAGAATGTTTTGAAACAAACATCTTTAGTCTTGGTTGCACCCAAATGAGCCGCAGTTTCTTCATGGCAAATTTTCATCATTTGTGTTCGATATCTCTCTGGAACTACAAGCAATAATCGTTCTGTCCCATCTTTGTCTTCTTTACGGAAGAATAGTTCTTGACCTCGCACCACATACCTGGAGTTCCCAGAACTTAAGTTGCTTTCAGCCTCCTGAAACAGAGGTTTCAATTGAGCGCTTTTTCGTTGTTCTTCTAAAAAATCTTCTGGGGATAGTTTTATAAGGTCTAATTCCGGAATCTTAAAATCTGCTATAGGTAAGACATTTTCTTCCACAGGGACTTCATTATCTGGGCTACATTCCGAAATATTTTCATCCACTCCTAGACTCTGGACATCTTCAGATATTTTCTTTTGAGCACGGGTCTGAACAGCATTCACCATATGAATCTTGACATCTTCGACTTGCTTTGCTTCTTCAAACAATGCAGCGGTCTTGTTCCCCAAAAGATACCTCCCTTGATCCAAAGAGTCTCTTAAAACAGCAGCTTTGGTCACTATGTGCCCAAATTCACATTCAAGTTCTACTTTAGCTAAAGGGTAACAAGTGGGGTTTTCTTCCAGCGGAGATTTAATCCACACTGTTTCACTTGTATACATCGACGGACTGACATACTTCTTACAAATCAAGTCTAAACTCGCACCCGTGTCTCGTAGTATCGGCATCTCGATCCCATTTACTTTTCCCATACTTATGTAGGGGGCAAGTGCATCATGGTATCCATACCTTGCAGTCATGTTGGAAGCAACAGTTTCAACTTTCTTTTTAAGCTTATCGCATTGTGGTCTTAAATGCGAAAGAGATCCGCACTCATAGCAACGAGGCTGTTTCCTTCTTTCGAATTCAGCTTCCTCATTTCTCTCCTTGGGAAATTCTCGCCGTGGAAAAGGCTTATCATTATAATTGTTTGTCTGGTTTTTAGGTTTATATCCACTGTTGTTACCTCCTGGTACTTTACTTGTGTTCTTCCGAGGGAATTCCTTTTTCCGGAAACTTTGTCTAATATCATCATATTCGTCTAATTTTTCCGCCAATTCGTAAGGCTTTTTCCAATTTATCCAATCATCGACAAAGTGATCTTTTATATCAGCAGGAACTCTAAATTTGAGTTGTTCGGTTACGATTAAATCTTTCAACTCTTCAAACGTAGATACTTCTAAATCATTGACCCATTCTGTAAAATAGCTGTTCAATTCATAAGCATAATTTCTCCAAGATTTTTCTGCGTTCTTCTGATGTCTGTAAAACAACTGCTTTAATTTTTCAGGATTTAATTTGTATCTCTTCAAGATAAGACTTTTTACAGAATCGTAATTGTTGGCGGTTTCCGGTGGTTCTCTCGCCAACATATTGGAAACCTCCACTGGCAGCACTCCCAATAAATAGGCGGCCCAATCTCTTCTTGGAACCTTAGCCATTTCTGCTTTTCGTTCAAAGTTTATTAAATAGAGAGTCATTTCATCACGTTCTTCATCAAATTTTGGAGTTATATTCATTAATTGTATTTTATGCTCTTCCATACCGGTTGTTTGACCGGTTGGAGGATTTGACACACTTTGAGTCTGAAGTTCCAAACGTTTCATTTCTAGATCATACTGCATTTTCTCCCGAGCTAACTGATCTTGGCGAGCTTGTTCTTGGCGAGCTAACTCATCTTGGCGAGCTTGATCTTGGCGAGCTTGTTCTAGGCGAGCTAACTCATCTTGGCGAGCTTGATCTTGGCGAGCTCATCTTGGCGAGCTTGATCTTGGCGAACTTCTTCGGTTTTCCTGTCTTCAATTACTCTTTCTAGAATAATCTTAACATCAGCTTCAACATAATTGCTACTGTTTAAAATTTTTGCTTTTATTTCGGGAATCTTATTCGAAGATGATATCTCTTCTCCCAATTCTTCGCAAACAAGTAATAAGTCCGCTTTCCTACCTTTGGCTAAGAAAGACATGTTAGCAACCACACGCAAATCACAACCTTCTTAAAAATTTCAAAATAAATTTTTTTAACTTGAACTTGCACCAAATTACCACAATTATAATAGGTAAAGTTTTCAACCAAAAATCTACCTTTCAAAATGAAGTCTGTTCTAACTCCACAAACTTTTCACAATCTAAAAATACACAATAATGTTTTGCAAATACTGCACAATTTAAATTATTTTTAATAAAAATCGTTTGCTGAAATAAATCTCAAACTTTCTTGTTTCAATTCGGCTTTTTATATCACTGAAACGCACGTTCAAAACAAAATATGACTTTAATATTTCTTTTATAATCACGTGCACTTCTTTCAAAAAACAAATTCTAAGTTTATTTTCAATAATATTACGGGTATTTTCTTTCCCAAACTTCTTCTGAATTTATGTCAAATTCTATTTCATATTTATTTAAACAAGAACATATATACAGTTCCTAATAATGAACTTTCAGTCGTTCTTGAAAAAATATCGCCAAATCGCTGGCCAAACAGTTGATATAAAGTCTTCACTGAACTACTATTCCAAAACAAAAATACAATTGCTGAAATAAATAATTTCAAATTCAGACTTTACGTTAGTGAAAATACATTCAAAACGTCATACATCAACTTTATCTAGAATTCTTCTCGGAAACTTTTTTCATGAGACTTTTCAAACGCCAAATTATCAAATTCCATTAAAGAATTATTACCCTAACACTAATACAAATGTAGAGTCAATAATTTCAAGACAGATAGTTTATATAAATCATAAACGAAATCAAAGTTTCTCAAATTCGATATTCTTCTTTAATCGCCAAACTATTTATTAGAATTCAAATCAAATTCTACTTAGCTTGCAATCGGCACTTGATAATTCCATCCCGACGCTTGCCACCAATAATACAATACAAGTCTGTAGCGTGTTTGTGTTTTGTGGCGAAAGGAATAATTCTCTTCTTATGAAAATAAATTATATTTAACATCCATTCACCAGAAATCTTATTGATACACAACGAGTTCAAAAAATTATACAATCTATTAAAAATCCTCTTATATTATTTTTGGAGTTGAGTTGAATCAGCGCGTGGGGAAAACAACACTAATAAGTGTTGCAGCTGTTACGTCACTATCTTCTACTTCATGCAGGCCACTATTGAAGTCATTACAAATTACTCTTATATTCTAATTTGTACCGAATTTCTTGCAAATATAGTCATTATGTGTGTACTGAAAATGAATCCAAATTACCAAATATTCTTTCATAACCGCATGAATCTCATTACGTGTGATAATTACAGGAAATAATAACAATTTCTTTACTGTAAATACAAGATGCATTAAATAACATTTTTGAAGAGAAGTGAAAATTTGGAGGAGTGAAGAAGATATTTATTATTGCCATATTGATTCGAAGATATTGTCAAAGCAGGAATTTACTGGCAGAATAACAATAGATTCTACAACAGTTTTTCTATGTATGTTTTTCTTACACAGTTAATTTTGATATAATACTTTTAGGAGGAAATGCATGAAGATTAAGCAATTAAATAATAAATTATGAATTGATGAAAATTATGATTCAGTAACACTCTGGAAAGGTATCACTGTATGCCTCTTTCAATATACCATAAATTTCACTATTGTAACATACAATATGATTTTGTTTGTAGGAGTACAGATAATTAGCTTTAAAATCTGAGCTTTTACAACCCGTGCTTCTTTTATTGCGAATATCTTAATTACTGTATGTACATAAACTAAATATTATCCCATGGACACTGATGACTAGTTATGTATCATTTTTCCATTCCAATTGTGCATAACATAGTTGTAGTAAAGCGCTTTTAAAATAAAAGCTAGATTTATTACATGTTGGTGATAAAAGGTCGGAATCAAACTTAACGCCGACAATAATTATTGGATAGAGTTATTTAGGACGCAGCCCGTTCGAGACAGCTTTATGAGATTTGAAGATGGGAGGATCTGAGATTGGAGACACAGATTAGATGACGGAACCAAAAAGTGGCATCATGTTAGAAAGGTCTTTTATGTTGAATTTATGGCATACAGAAATTCCCATCGCCACGTGCAAATCTTGGGTGGTCTGAAAAGGGCAGGCAGTGAGGGCGTGAGGTTTAAGTTCGGAATCCAATGAGAAAGTGTGAAGGGAGTATAGCGAATGAAAAGTTTACGGTGTCCGGATTGGCTGATTGAAGTTTATGAGAAGGTGGAGTCATAAGTGTGAAAGGGGATTAAAATAAAATATATAGAAGGAGATTGAAAAGAAAGAAAGAGAGAGAGTCTGGATCGGGGAGGCTGTAGGTCCCCATCTCCAGCACGACTTAAAAAGTTATACTTTAAGGGGACTTGAGGGTTCCACATAAACCTGTTACGGCCACTGAGGGGGTAGAGAGAAGAGCTCCCCAGATTTCAAATGCGATAAGCTTATAGAGAACGAATTGCGTTGACTAAGTAAAATAGAGAGGTCCGCACTCAGATTGCAGCAGAGACCAAGAGTCCCAGCTCCCGTGCCACAGCCGAGAAGCAATCCCCATCGAGAACGAAATCGAGAAGTTACACGACGAGGAGAGTCCAGCGCCCCGTTTCACGACGTGAAGAGACCCATCGCCAGTGCAAAATAGTGAAGGTACGCGCCAAGGAAAGCCGGACTACAATTATCAACTGAGAAAAATTGATCCTTCATCGTGAAAGAAATAGAGATAGCCCCCTGCCCGGTGGATCAGTGTGACCCCGAACCCTCGGCGAGGCGAGAAGGCCAACATAGTAACGTGAGTTGATGAAAAGCAATTGGGGTGAGTGTTAAATCTCAAATTTGATTTGTTCAGTTCCAATTCAGGCGAGGTAATTTAGTTTTTTTCGCAAGGAAGGAGTTTTTAGTGAGAAGGTGTTTAGTGTTGAACTAATAGTTAAGTTTATTTGTTTTTGCGCTCGGGACGCTGCCTAACCTTGGCAAGGTAATAATAAATACAATTTATGAAAAATAAGAATTTTGTGCATTGATTTCGGGAAATGAAAGATTCTTTTTGTTACTTGTAAATATTAAGTGTGTAAATAAACTAAGTTTTGTTATGTTAAAATCTATTTGTTTGTCTAGTTTGAAAGTTGTTGTTGTTAAATTTCTTGATCTAAAATTGAGAATAGTTTATTGGTTTTTGTTCGGTTGCTAAATTCGACATCCAGGGCTTTGGGTTGTATTCAACAAAATAATTATTAAAATACAACGCACCCAAATAAATTCTAATTAGTATCGGAAGTTAACATAAGGACAAAATAGACGTGAAAATGATGTATAAAATATGGAGATCCTATTTTTTATTAACTCTACTGCCTGTGGATCTGTCCCAGTTGCAGATTTTAGACTTGCAACAGGACCGATTGCCTTCGATGAAGAGGGATTTATTGCAGACCAAGTTATGTTTTGTGCGTTCATCAGGATAGTGAGACGGACAGTAAACATTTAGTTAATTCTAAAGATTCTGCCGACCACGACGATAAGCTTATACGGCATTAAAGGCATGTCATTAAACATTTAGTTAACTTCGAAGTACTATTAGGAGGGATCCCATAAAAACGTTATTGGAAGACAGGAAATTATGCAGTCAACTTCTGAATTTAAATTTTGCAACTGTTGTTTGCATGCCTTTAGTTGTTTTTAATTTGTTTGTTTAAATTACCTGTCATATCTCTCTATATTGTGCTCTGTGTTTATCTGCTCTGACATTATGCATCACGTCAAGATGCTTTGGGGGAGGGGGTTTAATGGTGAATATCATGTAGCTATGCAATAATTTAAAAGGTTCGAGTAGATAGCAAATACAAAAGGATTTTACGTGATTCCTTGCAATTTATTATTTACATTTATTCTCAAATTTATTAAATTTATTATTTATTCTCAAATATAAATGCTTCACAAACCTTACCTTTCTTTCATAGTGTGTTTTTATTTTATTTCTTGTCATTTTCTATGCGTTATTTTTCAACAAAAAATATTTTATGCATTTTCTCGGAAAAAATATATAACACACGCAACGCAAATAAACAAACGTTTTTGTCTACAAGAAATCCAGAGTCAAAGTTAATAAATAAATAAATAAATAAATAAATAAATAAAAAATCATGTTTTTTAATATACCATGACACTGTCAGAAAACTTCAGCCAAATAAAAAAAAGTTAAAAACCGACCGCAACTTATTTAAAATAGTTAACTTCTTATAAAACTTTATATTAAGATCATTCATCAAAATCTGACATTTTTTTCCGCAGTAACAAGCCAGTGTTATAAAAATACTTTTCTAAATACTTTTTGAAACTCTAACCGCGTAGTTTGCCAATATAACGGAGCACAAAGAACTTTTATTCTTAAAGCAGTCTTTCATTTCAAGAGAGAAAAACTATTATTTTTTTTTTACACTTTCGTGGAATTCTTTGGAGAAATAAAGGGATTCGGTTACGGTGTGCTTCATAATTCGGAGAGCAACAGTCCATTCTTGCTAGATAATTTAAGCGATAAATTTATTGAATCTTTTTTTTTCCGAACTGATACATGGTTTAAATTAGTTGTTTAAAATAATCTTTGAGTAAAACTGATTTGATAGTCAGCATTTAACAAATTTTCCGCTACAAAAAGGATTCTAACTTCTGACGAGCATTAATAGATGAAATGAATGTAGTAATTGTTTGACCCTGAAAATGTGCCTGACCTTTTGAAAACAAACTCATCTTCCTTATCATGTAAGCGAAAACTAATAAATTGACTGTTTGTGGTATTACACAAAAACGAGGTCATAATGAAATATTGTCCTTGTCTTATTGCTCTGATTTAGTCTGGAGTATTTTTTCAAACTAAATCAGAGTGGATAGTTGGAGTATTTTTTCCAAACTATCTAGATTTTGCTTTTCTAATGCGAAGGCGCTTTGTCGTACGACATTCACCATTTGTTATTCACAGTAGTCTTGCTAGCGACTTCATAATGGGAGCACGATTTAGGTGAGTCAGCATTGCTCCCTATGATGAGGGGACAACACGGCAACGACTAAGCATTATTTTCTATTAGAACCCAAGACACAGCGTGGACGAGCCCGATGCTAACCACTATACAATGTGGATGGCATTTACCTTCCTAGTAATTCTACCGAAATTTAACATTTGCCTTCTGATACAAAATGTTTGACATAGATATAACTCATTTCTTTTGTTTTTTCCCCATCACGTCCTCATCTATATATATAAAACAGTTTCGTAACTGACTGACTGACTGACATACAATGAAAAGCTGACCAAACCGCTGGTCCTAAAGGGCTGAAATATTGCATGGCGATTCTTCTTATAGTGTAGGGGTGCACTGAGAAAGATTAAAAAAAAATTCTTCATAGATTTTTTAAAATTAAAAATTTAAGCTGTTTTTGTAACTTTTTTTAAGTTTGCATTTAGAATAATAATTTGAGGGTTATAAAATTTATATCACAAGAAAGAACCTAAAAATTCCTTTCAAATGAAATCTTTTTCGAATCTTTACCTCCATTTTCTGATTTTTCGTGAAATTTTAAAGATTAATTTTTAGAATTTAATTTATTAAATGCTGATCATGTAATTTCTTTTTCTGGTACCTTAAATAAATTTATCGTCACGTGCATAACAACTAAATAGACAAAAAATCTTTTTCTTGCTAATGCGGCAGACGATTAGACATTTTCCAAAAATAGTAAAATACAGCAAAAGATATGATCCTCAAACTGCACTATATTAACTGTACTATAATCTTTAGTATGTCCTATTAAATTTAATTTGAATATGTTCTTCCACATTATTTTGTCTATAAAAATATCCCTTACGATTTTTTTATAAATATTTTTTTACATCAATTGTATACATTGATCGTGTCGTACTTATTATATATATATATATATATATATATATATATATATATATATATATATATATATATATATTGATTGATTGATTGGCATTAATTGCATACATTGACCGTTGTATTTAATTTGAATGTATTCCGTAGTGTTGTGCGTGTTTTCAGCTAGTATAATCATATAACTAAACAACATGCTAATTTTCACGTTTCAGTCCCCAATACAACGACAATCGCCAATGTCGGGATCAAACACACGTCACCACATATTGAGACACGTATTATCTTATTGGCTTTAAAAATGTGAGGTTGGACTCTTTTTCATGACAGTGCCACAAAAAGTGAAATTTTCAACACATTTCTCAACATTGTTGCATTATTGGCAAATAGTTAAATGGAGCTGAGAATAAAATTAATACATGCAAATATTGTCTTGAACATGATTATTAAAATATTAAATGCTTATTTTTGGCCCAATATTTATCAACCTATTTTTACATATCATATTTACTTTATATTAGCTATCGTTATTACAAGAAAGAAAATAATGTGTGAGAAATTTTCAGGTTTGATGATATTTCAAATGTTTATTTATGCATTTTCGACATTTTAAACGTATTGTAAACAGTTTAGATTAATTCCCATGTGTGTGAAGTATCCGTAAATACGTTCGAATTAACTATTATATATAAGCTGTTCTAATAAACCATTTCGTAACTAATTGCAGTTCTACTCAATAAAGTATAATAACCGTGAGTTAAACAAATAGTTATGATAGTGATATTCATAAATCATTTTGAAATGCTTTAAAATTTTCAAACAATTCAATCCTTTAACCTAGTCTTCAATACTTATCTGTATAAAGCCATATCACCGAGTTACTGGAATTTTGTTTTATATATAGTAGCTTAAATTGGAAGAGCGAATGTATTTTCAGCCCATAAAAGACTGGAAGGAAATTTAAGTCAATTATTCGTTTTCCATTTGAACTTCATACGGACATGTATAGAAATTTAAATTAACTATTTAATTGATTTAAGCTATATTTGGAACTTGAGGTGACCTTGTGATACCGTGTTGGCTTTCGGTGCTGAGGGTGCTCAGATCGAATCCTGACATGCGTTATTAAAATATCTCCGTGTCTAGGCCAGATATAGGTACGTGAAACCCGTAGACGGGAGAGGCCCTCTATGAAGTCAGAGAGGTTGGGAAAAGGTACGTTACCCCCAGATGTCACCCTTGTCGGTGCTCGGTCAAAATTGAGGTGCCAACTAGCTAAGACAGACTCCGACACTTGCGGTGCTATATAAACCGGAGACGCATACATGAGTCCAAAGCCTATATGGACCTACTCTGGAACTTCCTGCTATTACGAACAAGGGCATTAGGAACAACAACAACTACCAATGAAACTTGGTTTATTTTGTTCTACCGATATCATAAACGTTGTTTACTTGTTAACTGAGTGGAAGAAGTCAACATGTGGTTCAGTGGTAAAAAGTTTCTAAATCAAAACGACAGAAGAAACGAAAGTCAACAGAATTAATATTAAGAATAACATTTAAGGAATATAGAATGTGCTCTCTACAGTAAGAAACACCTTTTCGAAGTGTCACAAAAATTACTTTACGCGGGAATCCGAAGTGTTGAAAATCAATGCGCATGCGCGCTATACAGGTAGTGATCTATTTATAGAAATCTTGCGCTACAATTCACTACAGCAGCTGTTAGTAGAATTGCATTGGGAACAGTTATGATTAAAAATAAAAATAAAAAGTTAATATAATCGAAGAAGGAAACGTCCGGAGTCGATCAGACTAGAACACTGAGTTTTTTTTAATGGTTTGGACTCTATTAAAAAAAATTCAGAGATATTTCCATCCAGAGGATATATGATTTCGTTTTTAGGCTAATCATCCATTTTACTCAGTATTTTGTATGAAAATGCGTTAGCAGATTGCAGTTAGTTTTTGTAAAATCTTCACTTTGGATCTTTCAAAAAGAATTAAACGGATTTAGGTTACGAATTAGGTTACGAATACCGATAAATATCATTGAATTTTACTGCCAGTATGTTTTATTCCATTAATGTTCTACTAAGCTTTGTCAGAAATTTTATGGGAATAGTATCTACCACCTTTATAAATGTTAGATAATAAATTAGAGAAAAATATTCCAGTATGTTTCGCGAAGACCATGCGTTTGAGGCTCTCTGTACTAACCCTATTGGATTCGCTCACCTTAATGGTTACTTATGAAGAAAATGTATCCAAGTATTGCCGACTTGGATTTAAAGAGTCTTTTATTTAAATTTGCAATTTATTTAAATTTTATATAAACTTTGCAATAGAGAAAAAAATTTTACACCTTGGGGCATTTTTCGTTTTTTTGTTTAAAAAAGATGCAAATACTATTTTAAAATTTAAGTTATTTGGGGAAAAAAATTGGTATAGAGTGTTTTAAACGCTCCTATATTCCTTTGGTGGACGAAATTTATAAACTGTATCCTGAAGCAAGGTCCATAAATTGTCGGTCTATCTGAAAATACCATTTGTATTGGATTATCAGCATTCATGTAGCGGTGTAGTAGATAAATTTTCTCACTAGGTTAACATTGAAGTGATGGAATCCAATAGTGTTAGTACACAGCAGCCTTAAGCAAAATGCTATACCAATTTTCCTCTAATAATTGACTAAAAAGCAAAATAATGTTACAGAATGTTATATCTATATTGTAGGTTTTAATGCAGTTATGTCATTTGCTTTAAGAAGATAAATGAAGATTTAGTAAAAATTGCATAAAATCTATTGAATATGTTGTACAAAATGCAGTTTTATGAACTTTTGATAAAAACTTCGAGACTGTCTGACTTAAAAAGTAGTGAAACAGAAACAACTGGGTTATTTTTTTATGAACGAAGAAGCTCCAAAAAACCTTCTGAATTTTGTGCTCTATATTTTTGATCCTTCCACAAACCTCAGTAAGAACTGAAAAGTAATGTATTAGTTTCTGCCTTCGGAAAATCAATAACTTTCTGGGTTAAGGGTGCAGTTACTACACTCTTTCTATTTTCGTCACGATTCCATGATAATAAAAATTATACTCACGTGATTCGAATTTTATTGGTACGCCAAAAATGATCGCACCGTACGACTAGACGTAAAAAGGTAGCCGTTGCCTAGAAAAAAAAGATAAAATCATTTTTTTTTAATGTTACAATATATGCATACAACGCTTTACATTTGTAATAGGCTAAAATTAGTTTCCTCCAATGCATTTGACGAAAAATTAAAAATAGTGCATACCCACACGCACGTGTTGATATCTATTTTTTACAAAAATTTTGAAAAAATGTTACAATATATGCATACAATAGTTTATATTTCTGAGAGGTTAAAATGAGTTTTCCTCTCATATATTTGACAAAAAATTATAAAATTATCAAGTACCTACAGGTACTTGAGGCTGTCTACTCTTCACAAAAATTTTGAAAAAAATGTGTAAATCTTTAAGAAAGAAGTTATTTTACGATTTATAATTCAAAATTAAAACAAACATGCATAATCCTAAACATTCAAAATAGTAAAACAATATATAAGTGCTTAGAATCAGAGTGTTTAATAATTTATTTACTCGCAGGTATGTTTAATGTTTTATTGCTTCTGATTCGGAAATATTCCCGTTTGGATGTTCACTTTCAAAAGTTTCCAATAATTTCTCTATTTAAGGATTTTTAGGAGTTTTATTTTTCAAAATCCTTTTATTCGCGGTTTATATCAGATAAAAAAAAGTGTATCAAAACTTTGAATATTTCAAAGATACTTAGCATTTTCTTGTTCACTCTGAGAATATGCTATATAAAACTTCCTCATTCGTTGGTATTACGTTAACATTATCAACATTTTACGGATTATATTTTCGGTTGTGTAAATTTGTTGTATTTTTAATTAAACTCTTTATCATAATCGGTTTGTGTCCAAAGTTATCGGACCCAATGTAAAAACATTAGATTAACCTATTATAAAATCTCAAAAATGAGAAATAACAGTTTATCCGAGGAACCACCAGCTGTGGAGTTCATGAAATTATAAGACGGGAAACACCAGCCTTTTAATGCATAGTGTTAAATATTAAAGTAAAAATGTAAATGGTGTTTGAATGTAAGCATAGTTTGGGAATAAGACGATAATTATCATACACTTTTTAACGCAGGATTACGTCCTATAACGGCTTTCCCGAAAGCAAAATTTCAGATGTCTTGCGTAATAATATTAGGAGCGCACCAAACCCAGTATTTATCGCTTCGGCAAGCAGTAAACAGTTAAACAAAAAAGTACCAAAATGCGTCAAAATTTTGACATATCTCTCTCTCTCTCTCTCTCTCTCTCTCTCTATCTATCTATCTATCTATCTATCTATCTATATATATATATATATATAGAGAGAGAGAGAGAGACATATATACATAACACATACATACATATATACATACAAAAGAGGTAAGCTGCGGTAAGTAATCCTGCGTTAATAATCCGCAGTAGTTTCGTTAGAAGAGACTACCTGATTTTTTTATATCTTTTTATCTTTGCGTATAATTCTGAACTTTTACACAAACATCATATGATCGCATGATATTTAGATTTTCGTTCCAGATTATACTCTGTTCCTTTCCTCAGCAGCAAAGGTTTTTGAGTCAGCTTCTAACACCTATCAACCCTTCAAGAAATATTCGTATGAACAAATTATAAAACGTTGTAAAAATTGTTGTTATAGCAATTCAAAACTAGGTATTTATAATATATTAAATTTGATAGGGATAAAACGTCTAACTAAAAGTAAAAATGAAAACATGACCACTAAACCTCATCCTGAGACTGAACGCAGGTAAATATTAAGAAAGTGATGTCTCTGATCCTAAAAGAAAATACGCTGACTCAAAGATCCATTTCATCGAAACTAGGAATGTCTTCTGGCACTGTAAGTAAAATCATTCATAAAGATTTGTAGTTAAAAAAGATGTTTAAACCTAAAGTTCATCTACTTTTTCCAAAGCATATCGCTTAAAGGAAGACAAATTGTAGAACATTATATGAAAAACACCTAGCTACTGAAAAATGAAAATTTGTGGTAACACTCGATGGGGCATGGGTGTATTTAAGTGACTGTAATAAAAAAAGATCAATTTTCTATTGCTCAACTAACCGGAATGACAGTACGAAATGGCTACGTCAGTGTACAGAAAAGTTATTAAAAGAGTTCATGATAGTACTGGGATTTTGTTACACTGGACTAATTAAAAATAAAAGTCTCAAGTAAAGCCAAAATTAATTCACTCTACTATCAGCAGGATACTTTAAAACCATTTTTTGAAGAAGAAATTCCAGCCTTATATGGAAAAGACATTGATCAAGTTGAGCTTCATACGGACAAAGCCTCTACTCACACGTCTAAATCAACTGCTGCTTATTTTGCAAAGAAATAACCAGAAACAGGAATAAAATGTATCCCATTTAATGAAGTACCTGTAAAATTACCTGACTCTTCTCCAATGGACTTTTGTGAATTCGGTTTCTTAATACGAGCTTTCGGAAAACGGCATCTAAGAACACTGAACGGACTTTGGAAAACGGTCTAAGAGGAATGAGGTAAACCTGACATAACAGTACTAAGCAAAAATTTACTTTCATGGAAAATTTGAGCTAGAGCTATTGTCAGGGAACCATGGCTATCAAATAGAAGCAAATCACCGCATAAAATACGGTATTTATACATAAAACGTAACTATCAACTTCGCTTCCATAAGGTGCGAACAACCTTCTGTATACACACACACACACACACATATATATATATATATATATATATATATATATATATATATATATATATATATATATATATATATATATATATATATATATATATATATATATATATTGCGAATGGGAAGATACATTTTGTAAATATGTTGTGATATATAAGGGGTTTCCTACAGAGAAAAATTATATTTTCATCACCTTGTATCGGGAATAAGTTCCCTACATCTCCCCCTAAAACAACACATTTCACCTTCGAAACACTGAACTTTTCACAATACGCACACTTATATAGATCTTCAATTTACTTTTACCTGAAAAAGATTAACTGAAATGTTTGTAAATTTCTGAGTGCGTGTTCCTTATAAAATATATTCCTTATATATGTTCATTACATAACGCCCTTAAATTATTATCTGAGAGGAAAAACTAGCTCATATTTACATGGCTGGAGCTAGACTCATCCTGAAAGGAATAAAAATTAAATTTAGAAACAGTCGTGTCGAATCGTTTATTAGAGCGACAAAAGTATATCTGTTCATTTCAGAAGGAAGGCTCCGAATAATATAAAATTTCAACATTAAACGCGAGAGTGAGAGGAACATGTGACTATTATCTGTAGAGTCAGCAAATTTTGGATCTCGTGAAGTTGACCCACTCCTGAATCTGAACGTATACACGTGTAGAAATGCAAAGACATGCGATTCATTGGAAGTTCTGTGTCTAACGGTTTTAAAGCGATAAATTAATATTACTGGGGATTAGACTTAGGTAAGGGAATTTAAAATGCTAGAATGAATAGCATATTATTTAATATATTTCATGTATATTTCCCTAAAATGACTTTCTTTAAGTTAATTGGCAACGTATTGCAGTAGCGAGTGGTTTGAGATTTATAGTTATACTTTTCTCTTAAACTTCTCTCTATTATGTATATGTGTCGAATCTCCAAGCAATGAAATACTTGCTTATATATGGATGCAAACAGGCAACCACTGTTTTTAACGATGGTCTTATAAAATTTCAAATTTTATTGTCATGAAAGCATAGACTAAGAAGAAGGAAAATGTGTGATTAAAGTCATTCAATAAGTTATTAGAATTTCTGTGTGTGTACCGAAAAAACTTGACTGGATGTGTGAAATAAAAATCGTAAATATGTTTACTCAAGCGAAATCTGGAATGTTGTCGTACACCAGGATCTTTACTTTTCTCAACAGAAGCCGAACAAACACACCTATCTTAAACAAGGTCCCTAGGGATGTTGCCACGTTTGCTCTCAGGGCTAGAATAAGCCATATTGTCATTCTAGCCTATTTGAAAAGATTCCACCTTTGTAATTCTGATATATGTATTGTGTTTCTGAAGGAGAGAGAGAGAGAGAGAGAGGTTAAAACACATCTGGTTTTTCCATACCGAAGAGAACAGTTATAATGGTATAGTGACTCAACTATGTGACTCACAAACCGTTGATCTTATTTTATCAAACTGTCTTTATATGTATATTGTTTTTCTATGTATACAAAATACATAGTGGCATTGGTATGAATGCACCAGAAACAAGTATTAAGATGTAATGTCACAAGCTACATAATAAACGTCTAAAAATACCCAAAGGTATGGACATTTTCAGGGTTATTTTAGCAGTTTCTTAAGATGAGTATTTTAGCAAAATAGGAGCTGAGAGGATCTAGAGTTTTTAGAACCAGAAAAAAATTAGTAGGATGTAATGTCACAAGCTATATAATAAACGGTTATAAATACCGAGCGGTACGGTCATTTCCAGGGTTATTTTAGCAGTTTCTTATGATAAGTATTTTAGCAGAATAGGAGCTATCAAAGAGGACCTAGAGTTTTTAGAACTATATTCGATGAAACAACTGTATATAAACTTATAATCATTAACCATCATGTCTAGTTTTAGCTAGGCTACTCTTATTTAATCTGAAATCAGCACCATAAGCTTGATGCTAATGTGTCTCCGGAATTAAGATAAGCTATCTTACTCACCGGATATTAATTCTACGATGAAGGTTATTAGATCTCACTAACTATTCATGGAAAACACTCAGAAAAAAAGTTAATAGCCTTCATTTATAGATTGTAAAAGATTGTAATTAATTTTAAAACCTAGTAAAATAAAACATACTAGTTACCTAATCAAATAAAGTGAACACAGTCTTTTATCCACACGCCTTTCTCTGAACGACACATAAATCGCTGAAAAAGCAATCGAACGAAACGTTAAAAAAAAGGCACCAAAAAGAAATTACTATTGAACAAAAGATAAGACATGCCCTAGACTGTAATGTGATGTTCGATTTAGAATAAAGGAAAAGAAAAATGGAGCAGAACAGGACAGGATCGTTTGCTCCATGTCCTTTTTTAAACACGCCCATCTCTGTTCCCCAGTTAAGGGTCACGAGATCCGGCTGTCGATGTCAGGATGGAGTCCTCTTCATGCAAATGAGGGAAAGAGAAGAATGTGCCACTATCTGCGCTGAAAAGTTGACTGTTTCTGTATGTTTTATATTTAAATCAAAGTAAAATGGATGTTATCTATATATGACTAGATTTCATTGCAAAATTTAAAAAATCGTGGCAGAGACCTGTTTCAGGTCCAAATTAGGTAGTCTACAAGTATTATAGCAACTTTTCAAATTATAATTCAAGGTAAATATTTGTAAAATTTTAAATTTATTAAATTGACATCAAATACGAAATGCGCAGATCTACGCGTGTAGCAGAATTTCATACGAATCATCACTTCTATTCAAGATGACTTTTAAAATAAATTCCTTGAGTTTCTGCAATGAATTTTTTACAAAAACTTTTAGCATGGTACATGGCAATTAGTTAGCATTCAAGTTATATTTACAAAGGGTTATTTTGAACTAAGTATCTATGACTTTCATCTACATATAAGACCTACCAGATTACCTATCTTATAAAAATTGTATTTAATGAAGCCTTTGTTGAAGATATCCTATACCTTAACATACAAACTCGGACAATTGTCATTTGCTTGATACCAATCTTCTATGTTTATGAGGGTATAGGGTTATCCTGCTGAGAATATTACAATATTATAGACTGAAGAAACTTCAATAAAAATGTTACAGATGAATTCAAGTTCAATTATTCGCCAGAAATTCAAGTAAAATAAGCAATTACGACCACCACCAATGCACCAAGCAAATAGGTTTTGCATTATATATATATATATATATATATATATATATATATATATATATATATAAAATAAGAGGAGGTAAAGCTCTATTGTTCGTATTACTTTCATTTCATAGATAATTTCACCAATGATCTTAATCTTTAGTCATTGGAAAAGTGCACCCAATTGTCTGTTGTTAAGACTGACTGACATTTATTTCGACGCAATCCAGCTAGATGATCTGATTTTAAAATTTCTACTATTATATACACGATTGAAAGGTTTATTCATGGCGTATTTTGGGACATACTGTGTCACCCTTTTCGAAAGATCGTGCTAAAAGAAGGATGTCCGAAATTCCTAGTTGTGCTCCATTCTTTATCAAAAATAAAATGTTTGTATTGTCAAGAGTGGAAAGCATCTTTGTCAAGATTTTTGGAAGACTTGATGATGACAAATTTTGTGACATACTGTACCACATTTTTCAAAAAATTGTGCTAAAGTAAGACTTTTGACATTCCTGGTTGTAGCCCGATCTTCGTCAATAATGTCTCTATCTGTTTTCGCTTTACATCCCTTGAACGGATAATGGATAGCTTAAAACCAGTCTACATACAAATCGTTAGCGGCTGTAAAAAGCGATTAAAAATTCAAACAACATGTCAGAAAAGGTGTGGACTCTTAACCTATAACTAAAAATCTCCGCGAATCATTTACGTCTCACTCCCACTGATATCTTTCTACTTTTCCGAAACTATCTACTGTTTCGAAAACTCGTGCTACAGAAAGACTTTCGGCATTCCTAGTTGTAGCCCCATCTTCGTCAATAATGTATCGATCTTTTGTCTCTTTACATCTCTTGTACGGATAAAGGACTGTTTAAAACCAATCTACATACAAATAGTTACCGGCTGTAGAAAGCGATTAAAAATTCGAGCGACATGTCAGAAAAGGTTTCGACTCTTAATCTATAACTCAAAATATCGGCGAATCGTTTAAGAATCACACCTACTGATAGATTCTAATGAAACCTGTATCAAGAGTGGAGAGATGAAATTTGAAAGTAAATTATAAATGTAAATTAAAGTGACAAAATGCATAAGGCGTGCCAAAGAGGTGGATCATTAACATCTTTCAATATAAGTTTTATATCAACATTCATGATAAACAATGGTTCTTTCAGAAGTGGGATGATTAACTGTATTTGTGACTAATCAGTTACAACTAAAAGTATACAGAAGTTCCGCACTTCGAATTCCTCTCCCTCCGGCTGATTGGTTATGCCTTAATGAGGAGCCCATAACAAGGGCGAACCTAGTTCCAATGCCACCTGTCTGTTAGAGATGTATATGTTCCCTTAAATTAATGAGGTTTATCATAGATGTTTGACTTCCCTTAGTAACTCAGATAAATTATTAATCCGGGATGGTAAGAGTCTTTGTTGGAGATTGTTGTCGCAAGCGTTTCCATAACAGCTAAGTTCCGTAGATAAACTTGTTTACCTAGACAAGATTAGAATTCGACTCTTGTGGGTGATATAATAAACCGAAACCTCACTACTTAATCCGCTAAGCCAGTGGTCGGCAAACCATGGCTCGCGAGCCACATGTGGCTCTTTGGCCTCTTGAGTGTGGCTCTTCTACAAAATACCACGTGAGAGCGCGCACGTACAGTGAGATTGAAACTTCGTGATGGCTAGTTTTCTTATTTCTGTTTCTATTATTACCATGCTTATATTAACTCGCTTTCTTGTTTGTTTGTGTGTGTGTGTGTTTGTCCGGTGCAAATCTTGCAATCGATTTTTATCTAACTTCCCGACTAGCTAGACATTAGAAACTTTTAGAATAGCTCAGAACACGATGACAATGCATTATTTTAATACATTTAGCCATATTTAAGTAGAATTGAATTCTTTTTGAGTTAATTTTGTTTTGTAGACTGGTGCAGCCATCTTTCCGCCGGGACGGGAACGAAAAGTTAAACGCAAGTTAACTTCCAATTAACTTTATTTTCTTTCAAGTTGATGGGATAATTCATCAAAAAATTTTAAAAAGTATTTATTAATACATAGAATTGTCAAGTTTATACACCGGTGTGCAAAACTTAAGCAACAGGTGGGTTTTTTGCCATAACTCCACGAGAAATCATCTGAGAGACATGAAATTCAGAAATGAGGGAGAGTATTATGTACGTAAAGGATGACGAAAGCATCGGAGCTGAAAAAGGAATACAATGCATACGGTATGGAATAAAAAAAACAAGCTTTATTGAACGCATAGTATCGTGAATCATGATTGTCTATCCAAGATGAAGAACAACAAGCAGATGTTCCTTAATATGGGATATGCCCTCCCCTCACTGCAATGGTTGCTTCGCACCGTCTCCACATACTCAGAACCAGCTGGTGCAACATTTCTTGCGGTAGGAGTGCCCATTCCTCAATCAGCATCTGTTTGAGTTGTTGGGTGTTCTCCGGATGATATAAGCGTGCTTCAATGCGTCTCCCCAAAGCATCCCACACATGTTCGATGGGATTTAAATCTGGGGAGAACGCTGGCCAATCCCTTCGAGTGATATCTTCACTTTCCAGTAGCGCCTCAACAGCAAGAGTCCGATGTGGCCGTGCATTGTCATCCATAAAAATAAAGTCTGGGCTAATGGCACCTCGGAACAGACGCACATGGGGAAGGAGTACCTCCTCACAATTGCGATCCCCGGTTACAGACCCTCTGTCGAAAACGTGGAGCTCAGTTCGCCCGTTCAGCATAATGCCTCCCCGGACAAGAATTCCAGGACCACCGTTACGGTGTCTTTCCTTGATGTTACTGGGATAAAACCGGGTCCCGATCTCTCTCCAAATGAAAACGCGCTGAGAATCGCTTCTGGTACTGAACCGACTCTCATCCGTAAAGAGGACACGACTCCATTGATCAGTTGTCCAGTTTTTGTGCTCTCTGCACCACTGTAAACAGTGGCGTCGGTGGCCAACTTTCAACGGGAGGCAGCGTTCAGGACGGCGGGCGAATAGGCCCCCTTTGTGACGGCGTCTGGCCACAGTAAACCGCGACACTTGTCACCCCGTTGCTGTACAGAGTTGCTGAGCAATGGCGCTTGCTGACTGCTGTCGGCCTCTTTTCGCCTGCAGGACGATATATCGGTCATCCCCTGTAGTTGTCGTCCTCGGGCGGCCACCACCAACCTTTCTAACAGCTGTACCTGTGGTTTGGAATGCTTTCCAAGCGCGCGAAACGACACTTTTGTTGATTCCGAACTCTGCAGCTACACTGGTGACAGTACGCCCCTCCTCCAGCTTTCCGATCATTCTTCCACGTGTGAAGTCGTCCAGGTGATTTTTTCTAGCCATATTTCACGAACTGACTCACTGGGACTTGCAGCGAATATGTTGAATTGCGTCTCCGTCCTTACTTTTATTCTACTGTTGAGCTGCGCGCGCCGACATCACGCGTTTTGTGTACGCTCACGTCGCCTCTGACGTTTCGTTCCTGATATTTGCATACGCATGACATTTCTACTGACTTACGTGTTCATTGTACTGATCTCCAGATCTCCTTTTCTGGAATTTCATGGCTATCTGCTAAATTTTTACATTGTTGCTTAAGTTTTGCACACCAGTGTATGATTCAACAGAAAATTTAAAAACATGGTACATAAAAAGTTCTTTTTAATCTTGTAATTATCACATACTTAGTTGATGTTTATGTGTCTTTATCTTTAGGCGAGTGCTCTGGAGCGACTTAATGAGAAAACATTTCTAGAAAGATTAAATGTCAACGCGTATCGTCAAGTCGTATCTTTGCATCGTGTTTTACAATGTATTACTTCCGAGAGCGTGTCCCCGTAGGAAACACTAGACTAGTCAAAATGGTCTTCGAATATAACCAACCAGCAAGTCGAAGATCTTAAATTAGTTTCAGCTTTATCAATAGCAGTTGATGAGTCTTGTGACATAAATGATACAGCGCTAGTTTCACTTTTTGTACGTTTTATTTCATCTACGGGTCCTAAAGAAGAACGTTTAGAATTATTGTCACTCAAAGGTCTAACACGTGGAGAGGATATAGCAAATGCTGTAATTAAGTGCATTGAAAAACATCATATTCTACTCGTTAAAATTGCCTCAATTTCAACAGATGGGGTGAAAAGTATGACCGTCGTAAGAAACGGGTTTGTTGCTATTTTGAGAGAAATTCATCTAGACGCAGTGACACGCGAAGCAATTCTAAACGACACGCGAGACGATCACATTGTTTTAACATCCATTTAACTTTTCAAATTTTGATTTTCATTCGTCGGACTGAGAGATCTATAATCTAATTTGTACTAGAAATAATTTTAAAAAAATAATTGTTTGAAATTAATTTTTTCAAAAGAAATACTATTTGACAAAAGATAATCCCAATTTCGAGAAATGGAGGAAACTTCTATTATCCTCTTTCGATTGGCTTCAAATTGATAACTTAGAAATGGAAATGGTTGAATTTCACAACAGTGTTCAACGGAGGAATAAATTTGCAGAACTAAACGTAAACTTAGAAAAAAAAATTACAAGATCTGGAAAATTGTGACGAATATATTTTATCAACAAGCACTGAAATTATTATTTTAACTGAATAGAACTCGTTGCCTAATTCGCAAATATGGATGAAAAACTTAACAAGAGATCCTTTGACAATGTTTGGATCAACCTACGTTTGCGAACAGTTGTTTTCGACAGTGAATTTTATTAAAAGTAAGAATAGAAATCTCCTCGGCATCGACTTGTCCGCTGCGTGTGTACGATTAAAAGTTACAAATATCGTACCACGTGTAAATAAATTATCGTCCGAAAGACAACAACAAGTGTCACATTAAGTTCGATAATTTTTGTACTTATTTTCTTCCTGATACTGATGGTTTTAAACAAATCATAATAAAAAATTAAATTTGTTTTTTGTTTTAAATATATATCGTATAATTTTTTTTAATTTCCGAAGGTCTTCTAAAGACCGAAAAAAACTTTTTTTTAGTGACACGCGGTTTTAATTTCTACGGTTTCAAGACATTTTTTGACACGCGTTAGAAAAAGGTTCACCATCCCTGAACTAGGAGATGCGAGGCCATTGTTCATATAGGTGTTTGTCTGTCATTGTTATGATTTAAATTTATGGATACTTTGCAATTTAATTTTATCAATAAATAATATCGATATCAAGTATGATATCAAGTTTTATTCGACATACCTATTGTTTAACTAAGACATAAAACTTCAAATACAGTTTATTAAGTTAATTTTAGGGAGCGCTGTGGAGTGAAAGAAAATGTAGTGTCGAGGATTGAGAAAGGTATGTTGAGATGGTTTAGACATACAGAGATGATGAACGAATGGAGATAGACGAAATAAGCATACAAAACGAGTGTGGATGGAGGAGTTGGAAGGGGTCGACCTCAGCGAACGTACCTCATTCAGATTGAGGACGTTTTTAGCAAAGGCCACCTTTGGAGTATCCTAATTAATTTAATATCAAAGCAGCTACCTATATAGTTTGAGTTTAAAAAAATATGGCTCTCAAGAGAAATTTCAATCTTTGTACTGTTGACATTTGGCTCTGTTGACTAATGAGTTTGCCGACCACTGCGCTAAGCCTATATGGACCTGGTCTGGAACTATCGGCCATGGGGCATTAGGAACACCAACAACAACCGTAGACCTTATTTACTTCTGTAGGTTTTAATGCTTTTATAAAGAGAAAATTATTGTGATCAGCTTCTTTTATTGTTTATTATTAATTTTCCATTTACGAGTACAAGTTGCTGTTCAAGAAATGCTCCTAAACACTGAATATTTCACTTTATCAAACCGCAGCAAAGCCATATAAATTCCTGTTGATGTTACCTCATAGGAGCAAAGTTACTTTACTTATTTGACACATACATAATAAAGTAATCTCCTCAGAGTAAGTACTTGCATCATTGGGAGAAATATGCATTAGAAAAAGCAAGATTATTGTTGTGTGAAATTTATAACCTCAGAAAAAAATATAGATATTCTCAGTGGCTAAGAAAATGTGTCAAATAAATCAGACTACGGATAGCACCCTTAATTTCCAGCAATTGTCTTGCAGCTAAAATAAAAATCCTTAGAAGATATATTATAATAGTTTCAGGAACATAAAATAAAGTCTTGTTGCATTATATATAGAGAAAATTAGTTTTTCGAACCTCAGCGTACAAAAATCTAAATGCAAAATAAATTTCTAACAGACAATGTGTTATGCTCCTGATAACTACAGACACGCTCAAAGTTTGAAAAATAATGCTTAATCGATGCGAAACTTTATTACGTTTTTAATATTGGAAATTATGAAAGAAATAAAATGTTCATAAAAACGTTGTTATGACATCAACCAGATTAAATTGAAACAAAATGAATGAACGCAGGAAATAATTTAAATGCATTCCTTAAATTTCAGCTAGTATTTTCAGAATGATTTGTTGATATATTAAGTCCTATTTATTAAAAATCCATTTCTGCATTCTTTATTCTTTTAATCATTCCTTTTTCTAAATAATCCAATCAAAAATACCATTTTATATTCGTAATGGATATTTAGTATTGCTGTTAGAGAAACACCTATAAATTCACTAAAAGATAATTTATTCGATTCAGTCATCCTTTATAAAAATAATAGTTTAATGTATAGAATTTATATTAAATGTGTAAATTGTATTGCATGAATACTAATTATATAATATCTTTAAATTTCTCTGTCAAAGCGAAAAAAAAACTGAATAGCAAATTAAATGGTATGAAAATTCATAAACATTTTTAATTAAAAAATGTACCAAACCTATAATATATTTATATCTATATATATATATATATATCTTTAAAATTTGAAAGCAAGAACTCTTATTATTTCTTACATTAAGATATTAATGATAAAATTATTTCGTAATGAAATAGAACGTTTTAAATTTGAAAAAAAATATATATATAACGCATTATCATTTCTAGCTTCCCTAAGTTTATTTTATGAATTTTTAGTATGAAATATATTTTTCTAGTCATTTGATTTCGTTTTTTTAACATCGGAATTTTTATTGGAATGAAAGGAAGTTATTTTGAACGTTAAATTCATGTTCCATTGTTTCCGAACAAAAGGGATAAATTAGGAATATGTAAATTAATGACAATCTTGTGTTAACAGATATTAATGAAAAAATTTGCATAAAATCATATAACTGATTATATTTGTCTTCCAGGAACCTTTAATACCAGGCATAATTAGTAATTGAAATTTATAATGGCTTTAAGATATGTAAATATAATGTCTAATGTCAATCCTAATTTATGCCTTATTCTCATAGTTAAATCAAAATTTATAATTCTTTAAAATGTAACCATGGTAATAAACTTTTCAAAAAAATAATTGCAAGATAAAAAGAACTTTTAATATACCATGTTTTTAAATTTTCTTTTGAATCATATAAACTTGGAAATTCTAAATATTAATAAATGCTTTTTAAAAAAGTTTTTGATGAATTATCCCATCAACTTGAAAGAAAATGATTAAATGCGTAATAAAGATGAATGAAATGCATAATCAATTGAGTTTAACTTTTCGTTCCTGTCCCGGTCGATAGATGGCTGCACCATTCTACAAAACAAAATTAACTGAAAATGAATTCAAATCTGCTTAAAGATAGCAAAAAGTATCAAAAGAATGCATTGTCATCATGTTCTGAGGTATTCTAAAAGTTTCAAATGTCTAGCTAGTCGGGAAGTTAGTTAAAAACCGATTGCAAGATTTGTACTGCGCAAACACACACACAAACAAACAAACTAACAAGAAAGCGAGTTAATAAAACATGGTAATAAAAATTATCAGGACACGTGTGGTCTATACCAATCTATTACTTAGTTTATTACTTTTTTTTTCCTCTAGATGTAATGGATGTTTTTTCAAATAAGAAATTCGTGATATAGCATTCCGAATGAACTTGCAGATGATACCCCATATCAGGATGGGGGCAAAAAAATTGTTATTATTTAGTTGAAACCTGACATAACTGAGAATTGAACATTTTTTATTCAGTACTTTAAAAAAATGAAAATATTTAGACTGAACAGTATCTCACAATATTTGAATTTAAAAAAAAAATACAGTCCCTCTTCCAGTTTAGTTAGTCTCCATAATTTTCTAGGGATTATGCCTTCCAGAAAAATGCTAAGTCTTTACCACGTCTGTATGAATTTGATAGCTTCAAGGATAATAACTTCCGAAAGCCAATTCCTCTTATATCAAAATATTAAACCTTTCATTATTTAAAAATGGACTTTAAAGTATAGTTTATAATATATTACAAATGAATACTGATATATTTACAGTAAGCACCGAAACTGGTGTTTTTCCAACTTACAGTACCAAGGGCTTCCTGAACTAATTCCTAAACTTACATGAACCACATGAATAAGTTCCTTAACTTAGGCAGGCCATACGTCAGTCTGATGAATTGCTGGAAGCGTGTTCAGTGGCATAATATTATCAACTTATGAATCATAAAGAATGTATTTTGAAGCATTCGCATAGAAGAAGAGATTCCTGCTATTGCATGCTCTAAGAGAAAAAGGCATTCTTTTTATCGTATTTAAACTTCATGAATATGTGAAATCCGCTATTTGTAAACTGTCTACCCTATTTATTTTATACAGTATAAATGTTCTTTGAGATTTATTTTATTAATCCTGATCCCTAGACATACGGATCAGACAGTATAGAACAAATACGTGTAGTAATGAATATTTTAGACTCAGGTTGCATTTAATGTTGCAAACAGTAAAGATTGCAATACTTTTGAGACATAAACCATGAAATTTTTATTCATAAGAGTGACGACAGTTTAAGTGACGAGTAAGAAATAGTATGTAACTTCAGCAGTGTTTCGTCCCTCTGCTTATTTAATTTGTAGGTAATTGGCCTGTTTAGAAACAAGGTGTTCTGACTTTAAAATTAGAGAGAGTTTAGGGTAACTTCTCTAAACCATTAAACTTCAATCACTGAAAGCCTAGCACTCGAGATAAAAAGATTAATTTGTTTCCATTACTCAATTTTTGTTGTCATTAATTGGAATATCAATTGTTTAGTCATTAGGTGATTGTTTCTGATAGCATATAAAATAAATCAGTTCTTTGTGACAGCTCATATTTCTACAAAAGATAAAAACAATTTGATTAAAGGATGACTTCCCTTTGCAAGGTATTGAAATTAAATACTTACTAGAGAGGTAAGTGAAACGATAATCTTAATTAAATATAAACATACCAAATAAAGACTAGGAAATGTGTTATCCGAAGAAAATTTAAGAAAGACAACGGAAAATTGTGAAGTAAGATACAGGGGGAAACAACATTATAAAATCTATTTGCTTGCATTAAAAAAGTCATTTGAGAAAACGAGTTTAATTTTAAAAGAAGCCGGACGATGGCCGAAAGACTAGGACGTTGGCACACGTTATCAGAATCTGTTGGTTCCAGTGCCACTCTTCGCGGAAACGTTTGTAGTCGCTCGAAATCATCTTTAAGCTGTAGATACCAGTCTATTTAGCCCTTGTGTAGCAAAATGTTCGCCTTATAGTTCCAAACCAAACCAAAACAAATTAATCGTAAAAGATAACTGATCTCTGTTCAAACAGATAAAATGGGATTCAAGATGATCAGCAATAGTAAGCTCAGTTAGTTTAATACAAATACAAAACTTATATATGATGAACAATGGCTGAGCTCTCTTAAAACTAATAATTTTATTCATTAAAATTTCTAGCAATACTCACTTTCTTTTCCTAAAAACAAAATTCAATAAGTTGCATTCTGTATAAACACTGTCCTGACTCCATTCATCAACCTTTTCGTTTAGAATCTATTCCCATAATATTTAGCCATAGGATGGCCGAATGCTAAGACATTGCAATTTGTTGCAGAGTCTCTAGGTTCGAGTCCCATTTTTAGCATGGATGTTTGTAGCCGATCGGATTTGGCTTGAAAAAGTAGGTGAGGCTCTAATTGGACCATGTGTAGCAAAAGTAGGTCGCAGTGCTCTAAAACGATCAATCATCAATCTCTTAATATTGAATTAATTTATTATTATATTTTTTAGAATAGTTAAAAATAACGTCTATTCAGAATAAAATGTAATTTACGTTTTTAATTATATACAATATGGATAGGGTTTTCCTTTAAAATAAATAAAAAAAATTAACTTAATGTATGTAATAACCTATTTCTCATAGCTGTTAAAATAAGCCATATTGTTTATCTTATTTTTAATACTACTGAAAATTAAATAACATTACTCATATTTTTTTTCCCTGATCGTATAAACCGTAATTTAGTAATACTCCATAAGCAAGCCAGAATCTTTTTGAAGCACAAGCACATATTTCCCAAAGAGTTACAATATCGCCCCCAAAGGTTAAAAGCATGTTTCTTCTTTTGAAGAATACGAGGCCCCTTTGAAACAAAGTTTTTCTCGATAGGAAGTGGAATCAAAAATCGGTTTTTGCCTATTTTTCAGCAATTTACTTGCAATCCAGAACATGAATCAGAATTTATCAGCTACCATTGAGTTTCGGTAAGTGATCTGAACCAAACTCCGCTCAAAGAGTCTTAAGGGATTGAAAACATTTTTACTGCAGAAGGATGGTTTAGCGATTTTCTATTTTTTGTAATGGGTTGCTCGGAATGTTTTCGAACGTGTGCGACGCCACGGTATAGATTAAATAACTCGCTTTATCTGTATTCTCTTCAAGATTTTAAATAGCTTTTTTGTGCAATGGGTTTAGGAATAGCTATAATATACTTACCTAAATCGTATACTAACTGGTCTAAATTTCGATACAATGTATAGTTAACCCTCGCGAACTTAACTTCATTGATAAAATTTATCACGAGTTTGACATCTAACTGAAAAAGTACCTGCTTGAAGTTCATATAAAGCTCCACTAAAATCCTTAAAATTTATATCAGAAAAATTTAAATAATATAAATTTTCAAAAACAGCTATGTATTCCATATAACTGTGTTTCATTTAGTTTAATAATTTTATTTTTAGACAGTCAATATGTATTGCAGTGCATTTTTTGTAACTTTTTTTGGTTTTCTCATGTCGTTTAAATGCGTCAGCCTACTGTGCTAAAATTGTGATAATGTCAAAGTATACTATTGCTACGCATGTTATTAATGCTTTTTGAGTGTTGAATATGAATTGAAATATTAATATTTAATTCTATAAACTTATAAACATTCAGAGCTTCCAATTCATGGGGTTGTTTTCGTCAAGGTAAACACGTAACTAGAAGCTTTGGGAGTTTCATATGTATTTAGTTTCTCAATGCTATTTATTGAATTGCAAAGTAAAAAAAAATAATAACTAATATCGTTGAATTTTATAAAAGGTTTTTTGTCCGATAATTCATATTTCTTCCAGAAGAAATGTGTTTACACTTACAATGTGTTTACGAGTAGGTACCGAGTACCAAAACTGTATATGTGATAATTATTGAAGTTCATCAACATTGCATGCATCAATTATCGACTGTGTAATAATTGGCACACCTGATGCAAATCAATTAAAACAAGTAAAACGTTAACAAGAGAAAACTTAGTTGTTTTGATGCAGCAGTGGTAAATTTTAGAGTGTGTTAGATTAGACATTTCTACGATAGAAAGGAAATAATTTGTGGTTATTTTTCATAAACAATAATGCAATAATATCTCAAAAAATTACTTAAGGATAGTATTATAAAATAAACAAAATGAAGATTGGAAACACGCAGTTACCACAAGAATCCCATAGAAAGCAAATTTCATGCTCCTACCAAAATGTTACAAATTTTTAAAAACCTTTAACTTTAAAAGATCAAAATAAGTAATTTTAACTTCAGAATTGCTGTCAGAATTGATTCAGAATTGCTGTCTGTTGATAATATGGAAGCAGTATTTAACAAATGCATTTCTTTACCTTTAAGTAATTTCATTGCAGATATTTCAATGGGATTTAAACATTTAGGATACGTTGTTATTAAATGACATGAATAATGGTAAATATGTTACTTATAACTATGTAATTATATATATATATATATATATATATATATATATATATATATATATATATATATATACATATATTATGCATACAAGTATAAAAAAATAGGAAAGAAAACGGAAAAACGATAATTTTTTAGTGAACTCACTGTGATAAGGGTTTAACAAAGGTCTAAAAATTGAATCTAAAGGACAGTAAAGAAAGGTAACTGACTTAATTTGTGAAATAACAAAAACAGTTTAGAAGGGATAAAATAAACGTAATGATATGTAAAATATATTTCCAGACAGGATATTGAATATATAGCAGCAGAGTCTTAGCAAAATCACATATTTTATATAAATATTAAACGTTTCCAAAAATGTGCTTTATAAATAAATATTTATCAGATTTATTGAATTTATGACCAGATTCGTTTGAATTACTAGCTTGAATAATTTTAAAATTTTGGGAAACCATTCCCTTAATGCTTGTTTTTTAAATTTTTTTGAGGGTCAGTTGTTTATAGGTTAAAACGGTTTCGAATTTATTTTTTTAAACATTCAGTTTAATGTTAATATATACATAATGCGAGTGTTTTATTATGTTAAGCCTAAAAATGTCAAAATTAAATGTTTAAAAAAATATATGAGTTAAATTAAACACTTGTTGAATTGTCTATATACATACAAAAATGTCGCATATTCCCTCCAATGTTTTTAAAAAGAAGTTCTTGTACGTTAGGTTTATATAAAATATTTTTAAGATTTACGATATTGTACATGCTCGTTTCTCGATATACAGTCACGATGTCGAAACTAGATATATGATTGGTATAGAATCAAAACTCAATATTTATTTTAGGTAAAGAGAAAATAACTATATGTTATGTATTTTGTAAGACATAAATTTGAAATTGCTCTTAGAAAATGTCCGACATTATTTTTTATTAGTGAGTCATTTTCAAAATATTTTGATCCTGCACCACTCATATAGTCGTTTATTGCAATATAAACTATATACAGACACCACCTGACTTGAGAACATTCATGTTTCGAACATTCAGAAATACGAGCGTACCGATTTGCAACTCAAACTCTGTTCAGAACACTAGCTTTGCCACTCGTAAGTTCAAAATTTGCGCCTATTCTGTTTAGTACGAATTGCTACCGCAACCCACGCCGGACATTACTATAGCATACGCCAAGTCCAGTTTCCCAGTCCTTTGTATCTATGCCAACAATAACAGTTGTTCTCTTGTGCTCCAAGTTAGTTGTGTGATTTTGTTGTGAAATATTTAGCCCATAATTTATCAATCATGGTTAAAGGTAAGCGTAAGGCGACTGACGATGGTGGCAGTGTTAAAAAGCGGCAAGCCATCTCAATGGAAATAAGGTAGTGATTATAAAGAAATTAGACAGTGGTATAAAAATAGAGACCTATAAACTATGGTAAGCACAAACTGAACATACGTTAATAAACAATCGTAACGTACAGTACTGAACAGTATATTAGGATGAAAACGCGTTTAATTTTTTATTGATTTTACAGTCGATAGATCTTAAATAGGGGTAAAAAGAAAATGGCAACTGTAAAATTACGTTAAATAACGGCTTGCGAACAGTTCAAGATTCGAACGGCCGTCTAGAACGTAACCCGTTCGTAAATAGGATAGTCTCTGTATACTAAATTAGCAATTAAATTTTCTTTTAGATAAATACGAAAAAAAACTTTATTAGTTATTGGTATAGGTCATTAAATATCTCAATCATGTACATTATTATGTACATGATTGAGAATGCTGATAGTGTATGATTGACATATATCTATACTTAAATATTTAGATATTCTAATTATATTTACAATAATAAAAATATGGCATCTTATAAGAAGTGTTATTTATGCAGTGTGTTCAAAACAGCCTATGGACGCAGAGCATATTTGTGAGATAAAAGACGGAACGAGTGAATGTTCAAGAATGAATGAACTAAACAGCTGAAATGTTTCCTGGAAGTACACCAAAATTGGAAACATTAGATGTAAGCGTGGATTGTTTGTCAAATAAATGAAGCACAATCTAAACCCGCGATTTTTTCCCTCCACTAATGTAAATAAATTTGCCAATTTTATGGCAGCAATTCCAAAAAAATAAATGTTTCTTCTCTATTCGCTAGAAACGGAATTTTGTGTGAGGAACATTAAGAGTTGATTTATAGTGATGTAAAATGGGTGTTTTCTTGTTTTTTTCTTTCTTGGAAAAAAAGAGAAATGAAAATAAAAGCATAATTCCACTATTAAAATTTTGGAAATATTTATTTAAATATTATGACATGATTGAGTATAAATCGTCGAACTTTGTTAAATTTTATGCTAAGTAAATGACCGTGCAATTCTACATATTCCGAGTATTAAGATTATCTAGTTCCCTACGTGAAATGCTCCTATTTCCAAATTAAGTAAACATTATTTCAAAATATGCTGCAAAGCTAAATTAAAATTCAGCACTCTTAATACTTTATTAAAATCAGTATGACTTGGTTTGAATTAATTATTTGAAATTTTATTTAATATGGGATTTTACAGTCATTTTTATAAGAATAGTTATTGTTCAATAACTTAAATTATATGTCTAGTTTGAGAAAATATTTATCTTCAAACTACTATGGGATAAATGAACCCCTGAATATAATACCAAGAACTCGAGTCAGTTGATATATTTGCCTATTTTTTAATAATCAGAACTTTACTAATATATACTACATTTCCATACTTTAATCTGTAAAATAATAACAATTTCAGGTGATGATAATTCCTTAGAATTTCGTTTGTCGATTCGAACTTTATTTTTTTAAAGTAAGAATCGACATTAAAGTGATAGGACTTAAAATAAATATAAAGAAGATGATTTATTATATCTCATAGTTATTACATCAAATAAGATACGACCCACTTTTTACATTGATGATCATGCATCGTGGTAACAAAATAAAATCGCAGACAATCGTTTTTCCACTCATACATGCTCATTGCAAGAGAGTCGAAACCACAATTACTAACACAGACAAAAGCTGTTGCACAATGAGCAAATGGAACATTGGAGATTTAGCATAGTTCAAAAGTTTCTAAATTGCCTTGACAGAGCAAATAATTCAAAGAAATGTCGTGAACACAAAAAAAAAACACAAATATATATATATATATATATAACTAAAGAAAAATTGCGTCCGATGATAAATATATTTGTTATTAACCACCTGAAATAAAACTGTTTATTTCATGTTGAACAGTGGCAGATGGATTAGAGAGTGAGTTCAAAACAAAAAATACATATACATGGTTCTGATAATAAAAGGAAAACTAAGCTTATATTTAAAGGCAGATATAACCTGTCGGTACATAAACTTCCTGACATAACAAACAACAGACTGATTAACTAATATCTTTTGATAAATAAGAAATGGCTCATTTTAGAAGCACACAGCAACATAAATATAATTTCGGTTCATTCAAAAATAGGATTATAACTTCAGGATATAAAATTACATCATAATTTACAACAAAATTCATAATGCCTTTTATTCATTGTAAAACATTTTGGCTCATGGGACATCACTCTTAATGAAATGTAAAAAAAATAAATTACAACACGTTTTAATGATATATTTAGATGTTTTTAAATTTGCAGCATTTCTTAATGAAATTTAGTTTTCGTTTCTTAAAAAGGAAGCAGGAAGTCAAACCTTTCAAAAACTATAGAATTTATGTTTTTTTATTCCTTGCAGATGAACGTATTCAGGTTTTCTCTTTGTAATTCATTTCTTTTATGAAGAGATGAAACCAACAGCGGATTCATTAACATTCTACTTTTAGGTTTCTATGCAGCCCAAGAACAGTGAAAGTCTGATATGCTTCACTTCTTTTATACGTTCTTTCTGATTCTTTCACTTGAATGCAGCTCAGCACTCAGATATCAATACCTTTTGATGCTAATTCCGGATAGATTTTTTTTCTGTTGTTATGCTTTGGTGATTCTCAATAAGCCAGATATTCTAATATAATTTAAAAAGAAATTTGTGTGTAACACATATATCAAGTAAAATGTTTTTTCTCTTTATCTCTGGTGTGTACTACGAAAATAAAAATTTCCTTAACTTTATTAATGAATCAGTCTGAAATGCACTGAAAATATCAACGCCACTGCATGCTTCAAATGGATTCCCTGTAAATTTTAACAAATGATTTTAATTTATCCGTCTGCAATTGGTTAAGTTATGGAGGTTATGACTTAAAATGAGCTTTATTTTATTTCAGAAACCATATAAATATATTTTTCTTTGAAAAGTTACTCTCTAATTTACAATGTACAAATTTAATCCAACTGTCATTGTCCAATATTTCAAGCAAGAAATGAAAAGTCCTCCCTCAGATAGTTACTAATAAATGTATTAATCATCTGAGTCTCGTGAATTCATTCTCTCTCTCTCTATCTATATATTAATATATATATATATATATATATATATATATATATATATATATATATATATATATATATATATATATATATATATATATATATATATATAAATATATATATGTATATATATATATATATATATATATATATATATATATATATATATATATATATATATATATATATATATCTGTCACGGAGTTTTGCAGCGTACCCATCTAAATTATTCAGCAATTCGGGACTGAATGGAATTTCGAGACATTTCGCAGCTGCTGATTCAGAATTTATTTCGTATTCAACGATTTACTAAGCTCCATCAAAATTACGACGCCCTTTCCGACTCACAAAATGCAAGTATACTGGATAGCAGATTATTCAATTTCTCTTCAACTTAACGATTCCAAATAAAGATGGCAGAAAGCGTCATTTAGCTGGCTACTCGAGGACGTCAAGCGTCCGCTTACGATATGTTTCATCCAAGTTCTGCCCACTTTTTTAGCGTGCCTAAACTTTACTCGGCTTGAAAAATAACGCGTGATGTGTGCGTGACGCATAACCTCCTGTTTTCGAGCATTCGATGTTGAAACAATGTTACACTGGTATAGTTCAAGGCTGCACCAAGACCGTGGATGAGTTGCTTCACCTTTTGACATTCTTTAACCTAAAACCTATTTTAGAATTCTAACCCAATTTCCTCTGAAAAAAAACTTTTTAATTCCCTTGAGTTCCTATCTCTTAAATTCTTACAACTTCCCACCCCTTCTCCAGGAAGGCGTGACATATAGCTTGCGCACCCTACATGGCAAAATCTTCAGATGAGAGTCAAGAAAACTTTAAAATTACGACAAAACTAACTTTTACTGGACAACTTCCCCAATTAAAATTAATCTCTTCGCACTCTTAAGCTGATGGAGCCCAGTAAATCGTTCTGTACGAAATAAATTCAATATTAAATTCAACTAATCATATTCCCTGCAATACCTTCTTAAACCTTTCGCAATTAAGCTGAGGAATAAAATATTATGACATAAAAAGGATTTTTATTTTTTTCATTTAAAAACATGGTATAGAGCAATTATAATCTTATTCAACAAACACCATATTCCTACGACGGTTAAATTGTCAGATACAACATGTTCATATCATACTGCCTATGCATACCTGTGTGAAACCAAACCTTTTTTATGTTTGGGTGTCTCTAAAGCGATAAATCCAAAATTCATCGCTAGGTAGACAAAAAACTCTCTCTATCTTTTTTCTTGTTTATCTTAATTATAAAATACTTAGGATGTTTTCTTTAGAATAAATATGCTGAAAATGTTTTCCCTAAAACAAAAATTTCTTAGATAAAAATAATTTGTTTTTTAAGAGTAATTGAGAGTTTTATAAATAAAATATAGGACAGTTTATTGTATACATAACTGAAGCAAAAATATTTTGAAAACTAATTATTTTACGTAGATTTCAAGATTTATTTAAAAAATTCATTTACAATTTTAATAAATGTGAACTTGTTCTACTATATTCATCTGATTGCAGCATCGTCACCTTCCTGCATATGAAATATATAGATACAGGGTCTGTCCAGAAAATAATGAGACTGATTTCATAAAATTCGTTTATTTGAAGATAATTTTACAAACACTTATAGTCTTCAAAATAGCCCCCTCCTGCATTAATACACCTTTGCCAATGACTCTGCTACCCATTGATGTCTGCCTGGAAGTCTTCAACTGGAATGCTGTTGAGAACGCACGTTACGTTTTTCTGCAAGTTCTTCAGATTGTGAAAACGATAACCTTTTAAGCTGGACCTTTCAAGCTGGAATCAAAAAAAGGCCGATGGTGACAGATCGACGCTCTACGAGGAACCGGCACATTATCAGGGGGCAGAATCCTATGGTTTGTGAGCTCCGAGCGGACGCGTGTAATTGGATTCCTCAACCTTTGAAGCACTCCCTTGTTAAAATCTGCATCAACTGTCTGCCCGGAGGACATCATTGGGACACTCATCCGAAGATCAGAGTCCAAAAAAGCTTTAATGTTAGCCACATTGTGGAATTTCGAGACATTTCGCAGCTGCTGATACAGAATATATTTCGTAAACAACGATTTACTAGGATCCATCAAAATTACGACGCTCAACACAAAGGTCATCGTTTTGACAATCTGGAGAACTTGTAGAAAAACGTAACGCGCGTTCTCAACAGCATTCCAGTTGAAGACTTCCAGGTGGGCATCAGTAGGTGGCATAGTTGTTAGCCACGGTGTATTAATGCAGGAGGAAGCTATTTTGAAGACTCTTAAGTATCTGTAAAATTATCTTCAAATAAACTAATTTTATGGAATCAGTCTCATTAATTTCTGGGCAGACCCTGTATATACATAATATGGAACCTACACTATCTGTATTTAACCACTTTGATAAAATATTTCGTATTATTCAAGAAACGGTCTATTACACAAACTTAACCAAATTGCTTTCTATCTAAACTATATTGTTAATATGGTTAATATGGTTGTTTTCATGCTTATATTTTAATGCTTTCCCTATAAACCCTGTATAATGCTTTCCATAATGTTTTAATGTTTTTCATGTAACCATACATAGTTATTTCCATACAAACCATATATAATGCGTTCCATATATACTATATATAATGCTTTCCGTACAAACCATTATAATGTTTTTCATATAAACAATATATAATTATTTCCATAATATTTTAATGTATTCCATATAAACCATATATAATGATTTCCATAATATTTTAATGTTTTCCATTTTAACCACCAATGAATAACCATATAAACCACTTATGTTTACCATATATGGAAATCATATTTCCATATAAACTACACAGTTTTAATAAAATGTGATTTATCCTTGAAAGTAATATGGAATACTGCCCTCCTGATAAATCTTATATATATATACTATATAGTTTTAAGACTCGTCCCAGAGCGCAGGTTGTAAAGGCGCTGTGAGTGTAAATCCGCATGCGTCATAACGTCCATCGTCTGCTGGCACACTGCTAACAAATTGTGCACATTTTGTTAAGTAGTTCAGAGAAGGCGAGCGTTTATTGCAGAAGTGAATATTTTTCATGTTGATTTTTTAAGATGGAGCAAAGAGCTGTAATTAAATTTAACGCAAAACTTGGTAAAAGTACTTCGGAAACATACCAACTCAGGAAACAAGTTTACGGTGACTGTTGTTTAAGTAGATGAAATGTTTTTGTGTGGCACAAACGTTTTTTGGACGGAAGAGATACGGTAGAAGATTATCAGCGTAGTGGAAGACCAATTTCATCTAGGAGACCTGAAGTTATTGAGAAAGTACGAAATTTCGTAACAAACGATCGCTGTGCATCACTGAGAATGATGGAAGACTCTTTAAACATCAACAAAGATAAAATTCGAACCATCCTGCATGAAGATTTTGCAAAAGAAAAGTGTGTGCTAAATTTGTTCCACACACTTTAACCCCTGAAAAAAAAGCAATGAAAAGTGCACATTGCGGAGACATTATTTCAGCCGCTGAAAACGATCCAAACTTCTTGAAATCCATTGTTACAGGTGATGAAACCTGGTGTTTCCATTATGATCCTGAAACAAAACGAAAAAGTGCGGAATGGAAGTCACCAAATTCACCACAAGCCAAAAAAACAAGAAAAGTTACAACCAAAATCATAACAATGCTCATTATATTCTTCGATAGTAAAGGTATTATCCACAAAGAATTTGTTACATCTGGGCAAACAATTACAGGTCAATACTACTTAGCTGTTTTAAACCGTTTGATGGCCAGAAATCGTCGCATTCGTCCAGACTATAGGACTGAAAGCAGTTGGTGTTTGTTACACGACAATGCACCCAGTCACACCTGCCTTATTGTTAGTCGATTTTTGGCAAAAAATAATGTCTGTGTGTTGAACCATCCACCGTATTCACCTGATTTAGCAACCTGTGACTATCCTTATTCCCAAAGCTTAAAATGAAGTGAAAAGGGTGGTATTTTGAGGATATTTCAACCATACAAGAAGCTTCGACGCGTGCTTTGCAGGCCATTCCACAAAGTGATTTACAACAGGCTTTCGATTCATTATTAAATCGCTGTAAAAAGTGCATTGAAGCCGGAAGGTCCTATTTTGAATAAAAAACCGAAACGGGTATTAATTTCTTGTTTCCATTTCTTTTTACAGACCCAGTCTTAAAACTTATTTGACGCACTGTATATATATATATATATATATATATATATATATATATATATATATATATATATATATATTTTAATATCTGAGAAATGGAAATGCTCGGACAATTTGAAACAACTCTTAACAAAGTTCGTTTTCTAATACTTATTTAGCTAGACGTATGCGATAAGAAACGATATAAGGGTGCCTCATAGAACAAACCACCTTCTGTCTCACATTGCGCCTCTCAAAGAAATGCAAGACCGTACTGGTGAGCAACGCTGCTTATTCCGCAGGAATATCAATGAGCTCACCTTTGATTACACTTGTTCCCAGTGGAGACTGGGAGTTTAGCAGCTTGAATCATTAATGCCTTTGAATTCAACCCCTGCTTAGAACGTGGTTTTCTTCAGAATAAGGAAATTCTAACTGTGGTGGAGGATCACACTTAAAATCCCTGTATTTCGTAAAAAAATGTGCTTTAATTTGAATTCAGCCATATTTAATGGCAAAAATAACCATGAACATTATCCTTTAATTTATTTACGAAAAACTTTACTTTATAGACATTATGGTAAATTACATCAATATGATATATTTCATTCAGGAACTAACAGAGTATAATTCCACAAATATCTTCACATAGTACTACTTATTTTCAAGTGACAGGACCTCATATTCATAAATCTAAAATTTGCCTTAAATAGAATAACCAGATCTAAATAAAGTTAGTAAATGATTAAAGTTAACACTTTCAAAATAATAATTTCACACTTGAAGAATCAGTGATAATTATTAAACATAAAAGCAATGATCGAATTATATACATACACACACACATATATATATATATATATATATATATATATATATATATATATATATACATAATGCTAGAAACGTAGACTATAATTAACATATTTAATTGGGTTAAAATTAGGAAAATTAGCGTTAAACGTAATTTACTATATAAAATTCACTATTTAATAACATCAGAGACTCTTTCAGTCTCGCGGTTTGAGAGAGTCCTTGGCCTCGACGGGTGATTGCATCAGAAATAGTACAGGCGGGAATCGTATGACTATGCTATCACCCGATGGCGCAACCGTCACGCGCTTTTAGATCGCGGCGCTCTTTTAAAGAACAAAGTAGATTAGAATTTATTTTCAGACATGCAGGACACGTGTGTCGTGGGGATTTAGATGATGATGGAAATTAGCGGCTTGGCGGATTGATTTGAATTTAATTAATGTTAATAAAATCTTGGTTGTAATTCAAGTAGTCATTCCTCTGTTAACGAGTGCCATTAAGTGTTAATTAGTAGATAAAGGGTTACGCGGTGTAAATACCGTGACATATATGTATATATATATATATATATATATATATATATATATATATATATATATATATATATATATATATATATATATATATATATATATATATATACCAGTATAGTCTATAAGTTGCCCGGTGTGTTGGGGAACCGAAATAATGATGTGGTTTGCAAATCTGGTTATCTGCGTACGCGTGAGACGTCACATGACGCTTTGCACAACTGCTAAGGCTCGCAGCTCACCATTTGGCTGCAGACTGTAAGCCTATGATGTCGATGTAGCAAAATGTCCTTTTGGGATCAACGTTCCAACATTAAATTCTGCTACAAATTAAGAAAAACCACTGCAGAAACGTTACGGTTACTGCAAAAAGCGTATCGAGAAGAAGCTATGTGCATATCGAACGTTTTCAAATGGTACAGCTTGTTTAAAAATGGGAGAGACGCTGTTGCAGATGATCCGAGAAATGGGTGGCCAGTGACCCCACAAACGAAGGCGAACATACAACGGGTAGGAGCAGTGGTTGATTGGTTGGTTGAAGTTTATTGGCTCAAGGTCCAGAAAGGACAAGCTGCGCTAAACACAACGTAACATCGTCAACAAATGGTATGTACAGGTCCTTCGTCGTCTCCGGGAGGCAATCCATGGTAAACGTCTACACGTTTGTAAATCCAACATGTGATGTTGTTTCATGACAATGTCCCAGAGCACCGATCCCTGATAGTTGAACAAGCCCTTGCTAAATACGGCACCACAGTTCTGGCACAAACCCCGTATTCCCCAGACCTCACTCCTTGGGATTTCTACCTGTTCCCGAAACTGAAACATCGCATCAACGGCAAACGGTTTGCAAATGCCGAAGAAGTGATAGCAACAGCGACAACAGTTTTACGACAGCTCTCACGCAACGGTTTCCAGGACTGTTTCCAGAAGCTGTATCAACGCTGGCAGAAGTGTATAGCTGCGGAAGGACATTATTTTGAAGGTGATTGTGTTCAGAAGACTTTGTAAGTGTATAAGTTGCTGTAGTACATAAAGTCCCCGAATTTATTGACTGTACGAGTATATATATATATATATATATATATATATATATATATACACTCACACACAAAGAGAGTAACTCAAAGATCATTTAGATTTTGAGAATAGTTTATTCAAGCAGAAACAAAAAACATTTAATTATTAAAATCTAATCGCAAATGAAAATATTAGTTACATTTATCATTTTTTTATAAACAAACTAAAGACAAGACTCTTAAAATTTTCTATTTTCATATTTCATACTTATAAAAAAATCCTTCGATCTAAGTCTATCATAGATAAATAATTGTGAAGAATAAAAAAAAAAGAAAAAGCTTCTATTTAAGTAGAAACAGAAATAATGTACGCATATTTGGCGAAACGTATTAAGCTTACATTTTATTCAAATCAGCGATTCGAAGTAAGCGATGCATAAATATCTTTGAAATATGTACTTTCTAAACATGAATCCATTTTTTCGTCTTTTTTTCTCTTCGAATGTTTTCATTTAAAACACCACGATTGTTCACTTGAGTGTAAAAAAATTGAAAGAAATAGAACTATATAAATAAAATTAAACATAATGTTTTAGTTGTCCGAATTTACGTGGCAGGTTATATTCTCTTTCTACTTACTTTGACTTTTTGGTCTAGATAAATGACTTCTTACCGGAGACTCAAATATATATTTATTGAGATAAATGTAAAGATGAGAACTGGAAATTGAAAAATTTGAGATTTTGTTGCTTTTTAGGTTAAAATTTAATATAGTAACGACTTAGTTGTAAATTATTGTTTAATTAATGATTTTAATCAGTAGAGAATAAATTTGTTAATTATTAAGTTTTTTATAAAAACATCTTTGAATATTTTTGTCTGCGTTCGAAAGATGTTTTCTTATGATTTATGATATAATGAATTATGTGCTACAAAGGCTAATATATTTCATTATTATAATTATTACAAATGTTAGCGACTTCTTGATAAATGTTTAACAATTTTTTGGAGCAGTAAAACGTGACACTTCGATAAAGGATTTTAGTTAAACAAGTAAATATTTACATAATTATTCCTTAATACAACTAAGCTACCTGGTATTCCTTTTTTTAACTTTTAACCATACTTAGATGCTGAATTACACTGAAAAAAATATAGTGAAATTAGACATTTTTATCGAGATAAAACAATCAAAGGTAAATTAGGCAAAAATAAGCCAACAATTTAATAAAGGTTTTCAATATTCAAGCTAAATTTAAAGGAAGAACATCACAAAATAACGGTACTTGGAAATTAAAAATATTGTTATTATTTGTTTTTTTGTAATAACCGTTCCTCATTTAATTTCTAACCATGGCTGATTTCATTGATTTAAAGAAAGTCTTTCAGTGAAAAATTTAAATGTAATGTATTAAGACTAATTTTTCACTTGTGAATCTTATTCCAATTTTGAATTTGTATTTAAAGTTTGTTACAAAAGAAATAGCTATATATAAATCTTAAGTCAAGGGAAATCATTTGGATTGTTAATGGCATAGACACATTGCATTTATCATAATAAATATCGCAATACATAAGTTACAGTTATTGCCTTTATATATAATGCATTTATTAGCGTTCGAAGAAAACTGTAGTTAAACTATAGTTAAAATCTATGTTATGCTGTCTGAATCACTCTTACAGTATTTAGATATTAAATCAATTAGAGGCTGTAAAAATATACTTTAGAATAAGAAACTACAGTATCAAGAATATATGTTTTTTCATTGTATGGAAAAAGTACTGTTAATTAAATTATTTGGCATTGTAATAAAACAAAATAAATTTTCAATGACAAATTTTGTATATTGCATATTTGGAAAATTCTAATTACGATTTTTTCACTGATACTACATTTTTTCTATTTTTTTTAAATTTAGTAGTAGATTAAAACTTTATATATGAACACGATCTTTATAAAAGCTACATGTCTAATAAAAAGTTCTGATAGCATATTTCTCCTGCGTTCAATTCTAATTCAACAAATGCCTGACTTAACTATGACACAAAAAATTTTTAAAAAATATAAATATATATATATATATATATATATATATATATATATATATATATATGTAACAAGAAAACGCGTCTTCCTAAATTACTTTACTTTAAAGCATATTCTCTTGTTAATAAAGTACGACCCCTTTTCCATAATTGCAACCTAAAAGTAAAATAATATAATTTATATTAGCCCTGCAGATCATTAAGCAGGCATGTGAACTATCTGACCTCAATAGCATCCCCAGATATGAGTGTTAGAAGTTTATGAGATTCCGAATGTCAGTATAATGTAAAAATTCTTGAAGAGCCCTCGAACCACTCTGGATTTATGCATTCTATAACGTCAAAACCACACTTTACAAGAACTTTATGGCCACTTATACTGCACCCTGGTCAATAAGTCGCAGATCTAACAAGCGCGGGATCCAGCAATAAAGTATCCAGGGAAACTGAAGTGGACACGTGAACTCCCCGAATCTAAAGTCGCCCAATTAAATATTAAGTAGTTTAGGCCCTCTGGCGTAAATATCGCAAAACACCCATTTAATATTGCATGAACAGAAGACTTTTCTCTCTTTTCGTTTCTAACTCTCGCTGCTGTCAGATGTGCTGTCCATAGACGCCAGAAGTCTGGTGGGCACGACGGCTTTTCTCAGTTAACTCTGGAATGTAAACACTGCTGTTAACACGTCCCGTCCTGGCATGGACGCCGGACAAGTTATGTGGCCACTGCAGCTAATGCCTTCTGATAAATAAAACACGTCTTGGAATTTGTGTATTTCATCAATGGCCCCATGTGTGTGTTACTCTCCTAAATTTCGTAAGTGCTTCCCTGGATCAACACTACACCCGACTGCATCTCTCCACATTGTGCTCAGCGATTTACGGTATGATCAACACCCTCGTGCCGACTGCATCTCCCATAAGTTCTACACATCAATTCCCTTGTGCTAAATTTTCCAGATGTGATTATTATCACACACACACACACATATATATACATATATATGTATGTATGTATGTATGTATGTATGTAAGTAAGCTTCACTTTAACATTAGATGCAATACTTGTTTTTCCATTGCTTGGTGCAAAGCGATTTCACACCAATCGACAATACGAATAATCGTCAATCAACAGAATTTATTCAACGTGCCTCAAATATTTTTATTCTATTCAACGGAAGAAAAGGGAATAAACGGCGAGTCAAAAAACTTAGAAATAGGTACCATCAAAATGTTTACAAAATTTAGCACATTTTCAAATGTATTCACATTTAAAATATTTCCAGCTTAAATTAGAGAAAAACAAAGGAAATGGAATTGTGCTAAGATCAAAAATAATAATTTATTCAGGGATTTTGCATGTTTATATTTGGTATATTTTTTTATTTCAAATAAATGTTATCTGAATCGAGTGCTCTCTTCCCTTTAAAAACGGGGAAACACGTTCATTCATATATTTAAAGAAAAACAAAGTCAATGGCTAAATAATGTAAAACATCTTTAATGCTGTTATGAAGGCTATTTTATTTTTATGCTAATGATAACGGAACCTCATCTTGAAGCTTGGTGGGGAAAATGATCCAAGTGTATGAATTTATTCGTTAAAAAAACTTTTGTAGGCTTTTCATTTTGTAAACAAGAAATTTTGGAATAGAGATTGTGTATTTATGTTGAGATAATTATCGGTAATTAACAACCGATAATAATAAGACATCTTCTGAATACATTTTTTATCTTAACATGTAAGAAACTTGGTAAAATAGTCTGATATTATAAGATTATGCCTCTTTTTTAATTTTGGGTTCTGCGCAATGGATGATCTTAAAAGTTCATTGAAGGGAAATCAACTAACTATCCATATTATACATATATATATATATATATATCATTCATTAGGATTATATGTGTACTTGCATATATGATGCGTTGAGCCCTTACTGCAAGTTGTCCGTGTCTTTTCATTTTCTCTTGACTATCTGTTTCTATGGGGATTTCGGGGCCTTGGGATGTATTTTGGTTATACCTTCATCCTATTCATAAAGTTCCCCTTGAGGTAACTAATTTGGTTAGGCTCCCTGATCACTAGACCAGTCGGTTACCTCGATTTCTGGTTTTGTTCCGGCACTACTACAGAATCTTGCTTCTGGTGCGTGGAGCTCTGAGTGCTTGATTTTTGTTTTTTTTTTGGTCTACATTCTTCTTATAATTATCTAGCTCTGTTATTTATATTTAGTCATATCTGCCCTTTTTCCATATGAAGATATGATGCAACTGCGCAATGTTTTATTGAAAAGTTATATAAGTTTTCAATGCTAGGGTTGGTTTTAAGTTAATTTGATTGGCAGTCTATGCCCGCTTTTTAATTTTTTTTTGTTTGTGTTGATTTGTTTATATTATTTTACATTGTGTAAAAGAAAGTAATAGAAAAACATAGGTGCCACATTTGATTAAAAATGACTTTCTTTTCCATCTTATTCGCATTAGAAATAAGCTTTCTGAAGCATGGCAATATATCGTAGCTGCGATGTCCTCCAACTTTCCAAAATACCTCTGAAGGTGCGGGGTTAAGTTACCCAATCTCGTCACCGGTTCAAAATTACGAGACCATTTCATAGCTAAGTCGCACTCTATGGACTTGTTGTGGAACCTCCAACGAGGGGGCATCAGCAACAACAATAAAAAATTATATACAAACTTAATTTAGCTTAAATCAACACTCAGTAGCAAACATAAAAGCCTACGAAATCTTCAAAATTACGAGAATTTTGAACTTGTATTTGCTTAACTAGTTATAAAAGTCTCTGACGCTGCGACTCCGGTTCCTAGAAAATATATTAAATGTTTTTAAGCAGAACAGGGATTTTTTCGAATTCGAAACGTAGAACATGAAAAGGAAGACCTGCATAAATTTCTAAAATTTGAACAAAATATTTGGAACATAAACAGATTTTGGTGTCAATTTTATAAAATGGCTACATTCATGGTCTTTCTTTTTTTATTTTAGTGACTGCTCATTTCATGGACCAGCACGTGGGTTTCCCTGGTCCACATTTGATCCGCGGACCATAGGTTAAGAACTAATGATCTAAATGAAAAAAAATATTTCATTTATAATGCTAACCAATATCATTTAATATTGGCAGCGTAAACAGGAAGAACGTTAAAAGATTAAATTTGTCTTCAAGAGACATACATCAATTTTTAACAATTCATTTGTAAATGTACATTAGCATAAAAATAATATTTAAACATAAATAAAAGTAATTCAAATTTCAAAACACTACATATATTGATTCTATGAAATTTTTACTTATAAAATGTCTAATATAGTTATATATAGTTATAATTATTCATGTGGATTTCAGATATGCAGTCTTAAGACATTTAATTAAATGAATATATAAAACGAATCTGGAAGAATGTGGATTCTGGCCATATATGTGAATGGACGTTACTGTGAATTCTGGATGAATCTGGTGAAATGTTGCGTTGTAATGTAATGGGGCATATCACGTTCTTCTACCCATCAATGCATATACCTAAATAAGTTCCGCATAGCTTTTATTTAAAAAAATTTCACTGTAGGATATCTCAAATTATAGTGAGATTTTTTAATGACAAAATATTATCCTTGTTAATCTTACTTGGGTAATTTAAGATATGTAAACCGAATATTATTCAAATTAGAGTTCTTAAAATCGTGCTGTTAAAATTGTACTATACTTTTTCGACTGATTGTAATCTTACTACAGGAATTATTTATTTAAGAAATCCAGTAATATAATATAAATGTGATAAAGGTATTAAATTATCACATCCAAAATGTAGAGAAGAAATACGAATTTAGATCAATAATTTCAAAACCCTGTCATAAGTAAAAGTTTTAATTAACTGTTAATCTAATCTAGCATGACACACATTTTTCTTCTGATATGTATCTATTAACGATATTTTATTACCTCTACCAGATGAGAATCATTTATTAGTTCACTACGCCCTCTGAGTATTTTGATGAAAATTCCGGAGTTACTATAGAGACTGTCAAAATCGTGGCTCTCTTCCAGTTTTCATTGTCAGTCTTTTCCTTAACAACACATCACGATACACCGAAGAAACCGGCCGAATGATTGCATGCGAGTGACTGTGAAAAGCGAGGTCCGAGTCTCTCTTTTGGGAAATCTTTGTTCTCGTCCAGATTGAGAGCCTTTTAGCATTTGATTCAAGATCTCTATTTCTGGAACTTTTTTATTCATTTTACTTGCAGAAATATTTCAAAAGAAAAGCCACTTCTTCTTCTATTTTTCAACCAAAATAAATCTTTATTACTTGAAACATATGAATATTTTTAATGCATTCTTGATTCTACTTAAAGACAGGAGTAAACGTTAAGAGTAAACGATAAGACAAGAGTATATATATATATATATATATATATATATATATATATAATATTATATATATAATAGCCGTTGTCTCTGCATAACACTTCCGGGCTGTACTCATCTTTCAATTGAAGCCCTCAGTAAACAAACAGCCGGTTAGGCTTAATTTCAATTTCAGATGTGGATCAGAATTTTTTCTTACCTAAAAACTAATATCTTCTCCATCAAATCACGTTTGTTCAGCCTATTTTTCTATAAAACATTCAGAACTAAAAAAAATTGGATGCTTTTAGCTGTATATTTAACAGTTTTTAAAAATCTGTTTACTTTTGCGATGAATTCTGAAAGTAAACAAGCTTGAATGTGAATGAATCAAGTAGCTCAAATATTCATATCGCGTAGTGAGCTGTAAAAAACTGGATGGCAGTCTACTACTCCAATCCCATGAAAAACTAAATAAATAAAAAATAATGAAAGTGTTTGCTTTTACAAGGTGTGGATTAAATGCAATATTGTTAGATAATTTGAGATATTTTTTAACTTTCATATACTTTTTCCATTATTCTGTGCACAGTATGCACAACAGCAGAAAGTAATATGTCTGCAGGAATCTCCCGTACAGTCCGTGATATGTTATCCTTCAACGTAGCCAGGTCCTGGACCACTCCTTGATAGACCTTGGACTTAAGGTAACCCCATAGCCAGAAGTCGCATGGGGTAAGATCAGGCGACCGAGGTGGCCATGCAGTTGTAAAGTAGCGGCTAATGAATCTTTCTGTTGTGAATTTTTGTCGTAGCAGCTGTTTCACCCGTACAGCAACGTGTGGAGGGGCTCCATCTTGCATGAAAATGATTTCCCCTAGGCATTGTCTTTGCTGAAGTGCCGGAATGACAAAGCTGTTCAACATGTGGCGATATTTCTCTCCGGTAACAGAACAGGTTTCTGGTCCTGTCGGGGTAATTTTCTCATAGAAGAAAAGACCTACGATAAATTCCGCTGTGAACCCACACCAAACAGTTATCTTTGGTGAATGTAAGGGAATTTCTGTGACTGCATGTGGTGATTTGTCATCCCAAATTCGGCAGTTCTGGGTATTCACAGTTCCATGCAGGTAAAAGTGGGCCTCGTCTCCCCATAAGATTTTCCACGGCCAAGCATCATCCACCTCCATTCTGGCAAGAAAGGTGAGAGCAAAAGTCAATCGCTTATCATGGTCGGGGTACAGTAACTCCTGTACACGGCTGATCTTGTACGGATAGAAGTTGATAATCTTTCGTAAGATTTTCCATACCGTACTGTAAGGCATATCCATATTCCGAGCTAATCCACGAGCGCTAGAGGTGGCAGCAATATTGTCTGGTCCTCTGTCGACAATAGCCGTGGCAACTGCTTCGATTGTATCCTGTGGTACAGGTTTTCGTCCTCTGCCTGACTGAACCTTCAGAGAACCTGCTTTCTCAAACGTCGTCAACCTGTTTTCTCAAACGTCATTGCTTTTAGCCCATTAACTGACACAGGACCGTTACCTTTACGCATTTTTTTGTGCGTTCTAAAAGCACGAAGAGCGGCTGACGCGTTGCACTGGTTGAGGTAAAAGAATTTGACCAGTAACGCACGCTCGACTAATGAAGGAGACATTGCACATAAACTTTCAATCCGATTGATTCGAAACGTATCACATTGCCTTTTAAAACCCAAGCAGCTGGCACTATGCCAATGGATGTAACGTGAAATTTGAATAAAGAACTTCTTCTTGTGCTCAGCGTACGTGATATTGCAGATCACGAGACTTTATCGGCGTTTATGTAGATTTTACGCTTATTTAAAAGTGTTGCCATATTGCACTTGAACTAAATAACAAAATGTGCATAATAATAGGTAATTTTATTCCGTAATAATTTGCATTTGTTAACACTCTATTTTCTATTACACAGCGCCAAATATTCCCCTAGCGGTGACTTTCGGAACTAATTTATTTTTTCGCGGAATCCTTCGTCCCCCGTCTTGTTTAATCTTCCTACAAAATGTGGCGTCATTCTTGCAAATAGATCGCGCTACAGAACACTGTGAGCACTGTCAGTTTAATTATGGCCACCCGGTATATATATATTATATATATATATATATATATATATATATATATATATATATATATATAGATAGATAGTTAGATAGATAGATAGATAGACAGATAGATAGATAGGTATATATATTGGTGAGGTGCTGTGCCAAAGCAATTTACAATCCCCCAACTAAGCAAATGCTCAACAAGAAATAAGTATTATCTTGCTCTTATTTCATTATGAAACTTTTGTAAAGAATAAAGTAATAAAGTCTAAATAATTTGCTGTATAAAATTTTTATGTGAATTTAGAATTAGTATAAACAGTGCAAGAATGATCTCCAAATATACCGCTTGATGTATTAAATAAACACGTAGAATTTTTCAAATCACTGAGAACATTTAAGATAAATTCCTAAAAAAATCGTTGCATACTAGAATAAAAAAAGGCAGGCGGAAAAATATTTATGCAATGGCATCCGATTTTATATAAATGTGACTTATAAAAAAATGTTCTTTTTGCATACAATTTTTCCAGAAAACCGATACATTTGTGCAAGAACAATCTATTTTTCCCTTATACATATTACATAAATATTCAATAATATCAGTTTAAATTGAACACTGCAATTAAATCAGTATGCACTCACCTCAACATATTGTGAGATCGTTTTTCTAGTACTGAGGATTACTTATGTGATTAAAAAAGTACAAATTATTTTATAGTATTCCATCCCTCATATATATAATAGTATTTTGGTGACGTGTTGCGGATACTACGGTGAAGGGTCAAAATACCATAAACCTCTGGCACTTGGGAAACATGCGAACTTAGGACTTTATTTTAAATAAAAGAAAACTAGCAATTAACATTTAAAGAATTAAGACGAGCTGTAGGCTGCGAAAACTCAATTCATATATGAATGTCTTATTTGGATAGTAGGCGAACTCCAGTTTTGTTATTTTTGAGATACAGAGCCTTTAAGTCTAATAAGTGCTGACAAATGACTACTGAAGTCTGATTTGCAATGCCCTCTGTTGGCAGCAGAAATAAGCTGGAGGTGTACCAGTTTTAAAATAAGATATAAATAGCTTGTATGAACATAAAAGTGATGCTAACTCCATTTTTTTAATAGCGGATTTGGCCCACTATTCAAATAAGGCTTTCATATACAGCTGGTAAGGCAAATCCGCTGTGAAAAACGTTGCGTGATATTGCTGTCTGGCTTGGTTGTTTTAGAGTAAAATTCAGTCATGCGCATCATGAGCCAGGTGAATACTTAGAAACCGGAATCGAGCAAATTGGTAAATCGGAATTGAACAACAGGCAATCGCTAATCGCATAGTAGACGCATAGTAGATATTGCGGACACCACAATATAAAAAAAATGCATTGTAAGACAGAAAATCTATGCAATTTGGATTTTTATTTTGTAAATCAATATTTATTGCACCTCCATGTATGTCTTTCAAACTCCTAACGTAAACTATTTTTAAATACACAGCATAGTACTTTCAAATAAAAGTAAAATGTAGTTATAATTCTTAAAAAAATACTTTCAAGAAATTATCCTTCTTCTTTCCAGAAAATTACAAAACTCAATTGAGTTGTGTCCTACATTCTATGAAAAGTGATTTTTTTTCACCATTCCAAGCAAACCGCCGTTTAAAAAGAAATCTGGATGCAAATTAAGTAGTGCGGCCAAAATAAAACTCTGGATATACACCAGTCTATACTGTAACATTATTCATTTATCATAAGACGTATTCCAAAGAGTTCTTCCTGGTAAAAAATAGCAAGTTTTGAGATAAATAATTGTGATGGAGACAGTTTCTTTATGATATCCCTACTGAACGGTTCCATGAATTATGCAAATAACTTATTCTTCGGACAAAATTTCCACTTTGAAGAATGGCAACGTTCAGGAATGATTGTCGTGACGTCATTACCTCGCATCCAACCATAAATCTTCCAAGGTTTTGAAAATGCATGGATTGAACGCTCCCCATTTTTAACTAGATTCCTCATTTTTTTTAGATAAATGATGCGGTGTGCGTTTAGATTTGTTTTTCAAAAATATATCACGTGGAATGATGGCTCCCTCTTTTGAAGACACTTAATGGCACAAATGTTCTGGAATAAAAGTTTTCGCGAATCTTATTATTTCCTAAATATTCTGACATAAGAGCTGTCAGCGTGTTTGACAAATGGTAATACAAATTACTGTTGAATATTTCCAACATCGTGTTCGACGAAATGCAACAAATTCTTACATTGCGGTAATAAAGAAAAGGGTATTTCAAACGTTTCGTTATAGTTTCCTCATTTAACATCATCGTAATGTTACTATAAAAATGTTTTTTTCTTTGTATATGTTGTAACAGAAATTTAGAGATTTTGTCAAATGATACAACTTTTAAAAATGGGGAGGACTTAATTATTTTTCGCTTTAAACTATCTATAGTTATGGATTATTCGGTGCATTTACCCAATAAACTTGTAACGTGTAATTCGTATATAAAATATTAATCCAACAAACCTGTAACACGTATTTCGTATATAATATATTAATCCAACAAACCTGTAACGTGTATTTTGTACATAAAATATTAGCCTAGATGACGTAAAGTGGATTCTGTTTACGGAATGTCAAACCAAAAAACATGTAACGTGTATTTTGTACTTAACAAACTAACCCAACAAATATGTAACGTGCATTTTGAGTAGAAAATATTAACCCAGCAAACATATAACATGTATATTTTATATGAAATATTAATCCACCAAACATGTAAAGTGTACTTTGTGTATAAAATACAAACCCAGCAAACATGTACCGTGTAACTTGTACATAAAATAGTAACCAAATAAGCAAGTAAAGTAAATTTTTTGTATAAAATACTATTAATTCAGAAAATATATAAAGTGAATTTTTTACATAAAATATCAACCCAGCAAACATGTAATGAGCAATTCACGTTTAAAATATTTAAGCAGCACATTTGAAATGTGTATTCTGTGTATATAATATTAACTCAACAAACATAACACGCGTATTTTGTACATAGAATATTAACCCATGATACTTGTTAAAATGTATTTTGTACTTTAAATAAAAACCTAGAGTATAAAATTATTAATTCTTATATAAACAAAGTAACATCTGCTTATTTTTTCGATCATCTATATTTTGACCAATGAAACATGAATTAATTCAGAAAACGTGTAAAGTTATTTTGTATATAAAATATTAACCTAAGGAAACACGTAAAGTAAATTTTATGTATAAAATACTATCCTAGCAAACGTGTACCGGGCATTTTGTACGTTAAATATTAATCCAGCAAATATGTAAAGTTTATTTTGTAGATAAAATATTAGTCCGGAGTAAAAAGATGATTTAAAATTATAAATGATGCATTTTTTTCAATTTCAAAGAACATAAATTATTTTTATACAGAAAAACCCATCTAAGAATATCTTTAAAGATTCCTGATAGAAAGAAATGCAGATACGCATGAGGAAAATATATGCAACACATTTGGTGTTGTATTTCTGATACAATGAGAAACTTAAATGCAGAAATTTCAGTACATTTTTAGAGAATAGATTTCAACCGTATGAATGCAGAAATTCCTTTTTCAGACTGCAGCCAAGACAGAGTTTAACAGATGGCAGATATACAAAGTTCACCCTAAGATATCAGTTCTGCAGAGAGTACCGTAAACTGTAATATATGATATTAAGGTGGATAAGCATGGGTCTTCTTGCTTTCCAATGTGGGGCATTTGTCCATTGAGACTTTCGTGGTAAATCCACAGGAACTGTTGGTTTCTTTCAATAGGGGCACCATATACATGAAACATCACCACCCCCTGGTTTCACCTCAATTTTTACCGAACATCCCCAGCGGCGACATCTAGGGATATCTTAGCAATGGCCAATGGGCCCACTCATGGGGCAAAAAATATGGGGGAATCATTGCTCTAAGAAAAATGACATTTTATGTTAATAAAACTAAAATAAATTAAAAGGTAGAAAATTCATTGATATGCCATGCTATTGAAAATTATGAGGCAAATATAAAAAAATAAGTCATTTTCAAAGAAATGTGCAAATGATTGTATGATTTTTTTTTGTCCAGGGTAGATAATAACTCAAATATTTACTTTAGTTTATCTACACGGGAATATAGATAAAAATTTGACATAGAATACTGATGTCAAGCTGTAATTCTTAAACTCTTGGCCTCATACAGAGTGAGGCATAAAGGACGATTCAAATGATAATAAAAAAAGAACGATTCATTTTACAGAAAAGAATATTCATATTTTCGAAAAGTACTCATAATCTAGTTTTTTTTCTCACAAGGTTTTGAAAATAACATCAATCAGGTGGAGCCCATTAATTGCGATGCACTGCGAAAACCTTTCTATAAAGCTTTCCATCAATCTTTTAGTCATCTCTTGGTGAATGGCATTAACTTCCTCACGAATAACGGACTCACGGAGTCGTTGCACATTTTCAGGTGTTCTAATGTTCCAAAGGCGAACACTTGGTTTATTTGATAACGCTGGCCCACTTGCTCTGTCATTAGAAACACATCGCAGGATTATTTATTTATATATTTTTTTTAAATCGGGAACGACACCAGTTGCATAGGGTTCCAAGCGCGTTAGTTGTCCTGTATGTCGGAGTTTCAGAATCATTGTTTTTAAAGAACGTCTCGCTAACGAAACCTGTATGCTCACCGGACCAATTCATGGTGTCTACTGAAAACTAGAGAATTCATCCGGACTGTAATCACCTCCCCCACCGTCTTACCCACCAACCCATTCTACTCTCCCTTACCAGTGATCTTCAGATATTGTGTCGATTCTGCCACACCCTCTACATTTAAAGATTCCATATTGTACTGGAAGCCTTATTAATAATTGTACAATGTTTAACTTCGACAAGGCGTAATAATAATTTTTTCATTTGTTTTATTAGACAGCTAAAATTACGTTGAAAGAGATAAAAATGGAGAAGCTGGATTTTGTCGTAATTTCTGAAGGGGAATTTCCTTTTTTTATTTAAAACAAGGTGAAAATTGTGTATAACTAAGTCTATCCATTGCTTTAATACATTGGAACCATCTCAATACGTTAATTTAGTCTTTACCTCTTATTTGATTTTGGTTGTTGAAAATTCCAGAAAATGTAAACTATTTTATTAAAAGTTAAAGACCTGTCTAGTTTTATCAGCCCTTTTTCTGTCACTTTTTATCTCATTTATCTTACATAAATGTTTTATTTATATTTTCCATTATTTTCATCATATTTTGGAGCAATGTTTCTTTTTATAGTTTTATAATTGAATAAAAAGACTGCCTTTTAATCCTTTTTAAAAATACCCAGTTGAGCACGTCATTTAAATTTGTCAGAGAAAAATAATCTTTCGAGAAAGAGAAAAATAACAGTGATTCCCACTTAAAAGGAACTGATTCCTTTTATTTATTTATTTTTTTAATATCGCAGTTTTTGAAGATCCAGCATTTCTTTGCAGACTAATGAAAAATAAATTTTACTTGATAACATCTCATCAAATACATTCTTCAGATGCCTTTAGGGAACATTTCTGAGAAATTGGATAAACATGCTTTAACATTACAACATTAGTGGTCACAAATGGCTGAAACACGTGGTTCTGCCTCAGTACGCTCCCACTATTTAATAATTCCTGTCAAAACCAGGTACTACCGGAAAGCACCGGAAATTCTGACAAAAGAGATCAGGTGACAGCTTTGAAGTTCTAGAAGTGATCCTGGAAATTAACGGATCTCGTGCTTATTCTTTTCCTTTTCTGAAAAGGGGCCTATAAAAATAGATAGCGGAGCGAAGTTTAAAATATACACATAATTGTGTAAAGAACTTGCTTTATTATGCCTCATGAGATACGATGAAGGTATGTTAAATAATGACGGTTGAAATCTCTTTTTATCTTTTAAATGATTTCAGTCTATCTTTTAAGAGCTGAAACAGTAATTCTTGAATTTTCTATAGAGAAGGGTTTATTTTTATTTATAATCTACATTTTATGATATATATATATATATATACATACATGCATTTATGTTTAGACAATACGTTAAATTACAGGAATTTTTCATTGCATATAAATATGTGTATAATGAGCAACTTAGGCCCTTGTAATTAATATAAAAAACAATAGCAGTTTCGTTAAACCACTAATAGCAATAACTTACCTACAAGATTTTTTAGACAGAAAATTATTAGAATGCTTTAAAAAAAATTGTCTAAATATTAATTAATACAGAAAATTCTTGTATAGTATATATGTTTGTCTCATATTTTCATTGGAAAGATAAACGTAACCAGATCCTTTTTTCTCAATTGAAATTTATCTCTTTGCTTTTATTTCTTTTTTCAAGGAAAATTGTTTAGTGATATATCTTACGAATCACTAGTTTCTATTTTTTCTAATCTGGTGGAAGAAAAGGATTTTTAGAACTATTGGAAAACATTTATTTAAAAAGAATATATTTTTCTTCACCACACATAGGTTAGTTATAAAATCTGATATAACCAGATATATCAGGTAACCAATTTTCTGTAATTTTTATATGGAGTTGTATAGTGAATATTTTATATATTAAGCCATAGAATAAAGAGTAACTCAATATTGAATAGTTAAATTTTAAACTATTATAAACTATTCCAGTTATATACATCTTGCATATTTCCTCACAAAATATTTGTTTCATTGTTAGGTTGAATATATTCATTTTGTGTAACATAATATTTTATTATATAAAAGGAAGGTTAAAAATTGAAGCTATTTTCTGCAATCTGAAATAATAGAATATTACGTAACGTAAATCAATTTACATAGATATTGCGCATTTTTCTCTAAACGTATTTTAAATTCCTTTATTTTCAGCTAGAATCAATTTTCTACAGCTTAAATCTAGACGGAATAACATATTGCTTCAGTCTAGAAAGATCAATTTTACTCTTGCTAGAAATGCGCATAGACAGTTACGGCCTATTCACATGGAATCAGTAAGCTTCAGCGTTACACGTATTGAAATATATTTAACCAAACAAACCTCATTACAAATTACGAAAATGTCTTAGCCTCAATTTTGTTGCTAATCATTTCGAGGTTACAAAGCTCGAAATGATTAGCAATAAAATACTTAAGGCCTTTGATTGGTTTAAAATATGTCAATACGAGTAACGCTGATTCTTACGGATTCTATGTGAACAGTCCCTTAGGGTGCGTACACAGCACCTAGAAAATATTTATATACGAAATAGATAGCAATAACTGAAAAGGCTATGCGAAATGCGTAAGAAATTAAATGGTAGACAATTTTCAAACATTTGATCTTCCAAGATTTTGAGCCCTCACTAATTTAACGCAAGTCTACAATAAGAAATCAGATCAAACATTTGTGGGTTTTACTTTCTGCAAGTATACGCAATAGTACAAATATATTTTAATATTTCGTATTATCATATTTAATTTCTTTAGTAGTGGTAAATCTAGAGCTCATTTAAACTCTGCATTCTATAAATGAATGTCTACAATAAGAAATCAGACGAAACGTTTTGGGGTTTTACTTTCTGCAAGTATATGCAATAGTATAAATCTATTTTAAATTTTCGCATTATCATATTTACTTTCTTTTGGTAGTGGTACATTTAGAGCCTATTTAAACTCTGCATTCTATAAATGAATTTAGAGGAATTTAATTTGACCATGTTTATTTCCCTATACATTTTTTTAAAGAATAATATCAGATTTGTTCCTATACAAGCAGTAGAAGGATATTTAAGAAGAATTTTCTTAATACACAATATTCAATATCATATTTTAGCGTTAAATGTCTTTTGTAGGAAGCATTTGTTTTATTGAACCTCAAAAGAAATACTATAACACATTATGTTTAACTGGAGATAATTCCTTCCCTATTAATCTAATGTATTCTGATATTTTTCCGATATTTCATGCTTACATATTTGCATATAGTTGATCCACATTTGCATGCGGTGTGCTATATCTCTTATGTAAATGAATTGACTCTGTAACGTTTGTGTCAAGAAACATTTTTCTGGAGTAAACAAGCTTTATTCGGTGAAGGAATTAAAGATTTTCGAAGGTATAAATCCTCATTTTATGGTAAAAAGAAACATTTATTTCTTTTGAGGAATAAATTCAAGATGTGCTTTAAAAGGAAATCTGTGGTGTCAAGGATCGCTAAAATCGAGAATTTTAAAGGTTTTTAGAAACCTTTTTAAGTAGATTTCTGTTAAACTTACAAATTTATTTCAACCCTTTTCAAATTTACAAGCTTGAAACTGACTTTTCTGGTTTAAACAATATAAATGTGCACTATTAAATACATTTCATTAATTTTACTAGAAATGATAGAGATAGTAATGACATAAATTATCAAAACGTTTGCCGTATTGTTTCTTTAAAATTATCCAGACAAGTGACAACAAAATTAAGACAAGTTCCTCAAAAATAGACAAAAGCAAGAATCAATAGAGCGAGGATGGAAGACAACGGAATGAATCTCAGAAGCTCCAAAGAATAGAATGAAGAATGATGATTAATTAGTCCATCATTTCCTTTATTCTTGATCATCATAGCATGTCAACATGTCAACATGATCATGCCGCTGAAACATTAGTCAAAGAGAACGGATAGAGAAATATCAATCCTGTTGTTTTTCTATTGGAATTGAGATAATAGTTCGAATAACAATTTGGCATTCAATTAAATAAATTATATTAAGTCCGTCAACAGTATCGCATATGCGAATAAATAATTAACAGAAATTTATTTTGGAAAAAGGAATTAAATTTAATAATTTAGGTTAAAGCCATATTCGCTTATCTTTTGTATGGCAGTGGATTTGGATTTGGTTTGGAGCGCTATGGTCAATTTTTGCTACACGAGGGCAGATTAGACCGGGACCTACTGCTTAAAGCGGATTCCAAACGACTACAAACGCCCATGCCAACATTGGGATTCGAGCCCAAAGACTCGATAATGCCAGCTTCCTAGATCTAAGACAGTGACTAATGTTATCTTACGAATATCTATAGATCTGTATTTTTTTAAAGATAAATAAGTGTAAAATTTGCTTTTTTTATTTGTTTGTAAAAAAAAAAATTAAAAGTTAACACTTATTTCCAGCTTATCAAAATACAGCTCTATAAAGATTCAAAATTTAACATTTTGATATTTTTCTTGTAAGCTTATTTTTTATGAATAAATTGGCACAACCTGTCACTTCAGTGAGAGCTAATCGGTCGTGCGAAGTATTTTTTTTCTTTGACTGAAGCAAATGTAATGATAAATTGTCCTAAAATACAATTTTGGGACAAAAATGCAGTTTTCACACTATATTACTATCAAATTAATGACTTTACCTCTTCGTTTAGACATGTTTCGATTACTTTTAACATGCCAAGATTGCCTCAGGAGAGTGATATGACCATCAGCTCCAGCAATTCTGACTTATCTGAAGATCCTATGCTCTTATTCTCACAGCATGTAATGATCCCAGGAGATGGAATGAATTTGTAATGTTTACATGCGTTGTAAAAAAAATGCAACTGTTAAATTTTAAAAAACGTTGGGACACTTCGCTCATAATGATGGAATGATTTTTGAAATTAAATAATGAAAATCAGAAAGTATTAATTGACTTAATTAAAATAGTATATGTTTTGTTCTTTTATTGTATTGTAATACTTTAATGGTTTATTTTTATATTATATTTTTGTTTCTAATGTTATAAATTTTTATTTTACTGATCTTATTAATAATATTTGTTTAAAACATTTGTTCCTTTATTTAATATTTGTACAAAACAAAATTATTTCTATTTTTATAGTTTATGCATTTTTTGTATAAAACTAATCAATATGGCAAAGAAACAACTGTGTTTTTGTACCTTTTATGAAAAATTCTTAATATCGGTATTAACACCGGTATTCCGGTACAACGTTTAAAAAATACCGAATACCGGTCATGTAATTTTGGTCCGGTATTGCAATCACTTGTGACAATGTATTGAGAACACCAGTCAGACAGCTCTTTAATTTTTTATCTTGTATTTTCGAATATTTAACAATATAAACACACTATTATGATTCGTTTATTTTTTTACATCAATATACGCCAATAACGTCAGCATGGTTTATGCTAAGTCTTTTAATATTAGTTCGCAAAGTGTAATAGTTATGACATTTATGTGAAAATTGGGGTTCTGTGAAAATCTGTGTATAAGGGGTTGGTTGGTTGATGTCATGTTCATTGAAATTAAAAATAAACCCACAAGTGGTCGACACTGCTTGAGGCCCAGGTCAGTATACAGTTTCTCCACGGGGTAGCTATCAATGCTTTGCAGAACTGCCAGTACTGCAGGGCAGGTAAAAACATGATTTTAAGGAAGTTCCATTTCAGAACAATTCCTATAATTTGTGTAAGTACTTATGTCATCCAACGGAATTTTCATTCATCTGTAATATTGTGATTTGAGTTCTTTTATAGCTTTAGTTATGTTTCTGCTTGTATTTATTTAACAAATCAAATATTCATGGAATTCACATTTCAGAGATAAATAGACGGTTTCATTATCGAGTTGTCTGGCTATAATATGCTTAAAAATTACTGGCTACAAGACACTCAATAAATTTGTTAATATACTAAATAAATTGATAGTTATAACATACTTAATAAATTACGTTTTGCAATGATAAACTGATAAAATAGTATCCACAGAAATTTTATTCAAGTTTGAATGAAAGAAACGAAACGAAACTGTTACGAATAAACCAAAACAAAATGAAACCCTTAATCGATTGTATACTATCGAGCAACCACTGAACCCAAAGCTTTGAAGTAAAGCGGAGAAACTCCGAAAGGTACATAACAAGAGAGAATAACCCGAGGCTATTTGAGGTAATACCTTAGGGTCATATTTGAGAGACTACAGAATATTCAGTTGTAAAATCAATACGTATTTGATGAAAACAATTTTGTTAAATCGGAACACTGGGACTGAACTGCTCGCTCTAGCACAAGTGTGATTTGATACCCTTAGACAAACATTTGCCTTCTTTACGAGGAGTAAACATGCGATTTATTCTTTTTTTTTACTTTTAAATTAAAAGAGGTCCAGATGTTTATCTCGTGTAAATTGAAATTATTTTCCAATATATTAGTTTAAATAAAATTGCAAAATCGATGCTTATCGTAAGAGAATATTTGGATCTGTTATTGAAATATAGTCTTTAGATGAGAGAAAAATAACTCGACATCAATTTTCACGAGAAAGAATGAAATCGATAAATAAAACATATTTATGGAATAACATTTTTTTCCAATGCAGCAGACAGTATTCTTAGACATTACCCATACCGTCATACGACACCGCGGTTTTGCTGGCCACTTTTCTGGGACCAGCATTAACCCCCTAGATTTTACGTGCACCGTGTCATTAGTGTATACGGTGGTGGATTTGACAGCGACCAGCATTGAACTCGCAACCCTCAGATCACTGGCTCGACGCCTTTGCATTATGGAATAACATAATAGGATATTAAATGGAAATTTCTTGAAAACGCATACACATTGACACTAAGATTGCAGCAGAGTTACCTCACCCATGATCTCCAATTGATTATCTTACTGGGAAGAAACATTTCAAATAAATCTAACATCAAATTATGTCAACAACATGGTGAGTCTGCCGATCAAAAAGACCTAGGTCTTCTTATTTAGGTGTCTTATCCCCCTTGGCCATCTCAGAGCTGTGGGCGTGGCGATTTATTTAGTGCGTTAAAATTTAGTGTACAGAATCTCTAATCAAATCTATTTTAATATTTTCATTTTGTCTACAAATAATTGCAGTATTGTACAGAAAAGCTTTAACTTGTACTATCCCAAAAGAGGAATAAATTAATATTGCAAAAAATAGAAAAAATTAACTAACACTGATTAATTTTTTTCCTCACAGTAAATCAACAAAAATGAAATGAACACTGTGTTGCGAAAAGTATTCGGAATCATAGATATACAGATGAAAAAGCAATTTATTTTTAAAAAAAACATATTTCAACCCCCTATGGATACAACATCTGTCTCGACTCTTCTGGACATGCGTTTTGAGCTATTTCTTTTAAGTATCCTCTGGGATTTCTCCTCATTGCTAAACTGAAGCATCTGCAAGAAACCACTTAGTGAAGGGCATACCCACTTGTCCTATAACTGTTCGATTGAGATTGAGTCGTCCAAACGAGTTTTGTTATTCATAGAAGATGCACTATCTTTCATAGACCTCGAAGTGTCCCATGCTATAAGATATTGAAGTATTGTTTGAAGTATTGCCTCTTTGTAGGTACTGCACAACCATCTAGAATCAAGCTAGAATGTTTATGTTCTCTCACAGTTCATACCTGAAAGCAAAAGAAACAAAGGACTCATCCTAGCCCACCCAGTCACTTGAGATTCATTTTTACGCTACCTTCTTTCAGATTGATTGCAGACTTTCCAAGGAAGGATTCAGTAGCAATGATCCGGCTTTTAACTAGCCATGACTGCTTAGCAAAACGTGTCAGCTGCTTGAAAATGCTAGACAGTCCTTTTAAACCACAAGATATGGGCATTTCCAACATTTAGGCCTGTGACGATCTGTCCGGTCGGGGACATTGTAGTCCATATTGGAGGAAAGATGAATATAGAGCAATTAATGCATCGTTTCATTTTTCATTTCATATTTGTTGTTATTTTTATTTTTATATTGATTGCCATCGAAAATTTAATAAAAAAATCTTTCAGATTGAAAATCATATTTTATTGAATATTTCGACTCGTTTTTTAATGTTTAAAAGCTTCTAAGAAGGGAAGTGTGAGACCGAATAGAATGATCAATCACAAACGCTTTTAAAGCTTAAAAAAGGGAAATAGAAAGTTTTGCCCCAAACGCTTTGGAAATCAATTAAATCTCGAAGTAGTATAGCTTATTCCCGAATGTTTAAAATTTTAGTTTTGCACTTCTTGAAATACCTTTGCACTTTTTGAAATACCAATTTCCCCTCCCCCCCCCGAATGTATTTTGCGTTCTGTGTTACAAAAATATGTCTTTTTTCCATAGAGTTGTTAAATTTTGGTACTTCAGTGGAAGAAATAGAATTTATTTTTATGGAATTCTTTTAGGGTCCGGTTCTAGACAATTTTAGTTTATTATGACGAAAATAAAACATCTCTCTTTTTAAAAAGTACACAATGAGAATTTTTTTTTAAAAGTACCATTCCATTATGTTTAAATTTTCAAACCCTTAAAAAAATATATCCACGAGACTAAGTAATAGATTGACTCATAAACATAAAAATTAGTTATAGTCTCATTTTCTTTAGGAGTATAATATACGAGTTTAATGAAATATTTCGCACAGTATAATATTGAACTTTTAAAACTTTATAACTCTTAAAATAACGACTTACCAGACAAAAAAATACGTTAACTCTTGTGCTCCGCCATATGCATAAAAATGACGTTTAAATAATTCGAGTTTTGTAGTGTAAGAAAAGCAAGACACATCGACGCAACAAAAAATGGAAAAAGTGTATTTAAGATAAAATTTTATATAATTTGTGAGTTCATACATAGCGTGATTGACAGTACTACAAAAAAAATTTTATGGGTTTTTGTTAGCCATTTTCGATGTCGTTTAACTGAAAATTCAAAAGTGTAAATACATTTTTGAAAAACCATCTTCTGCCGTTACTATATACAGTGATTTTCAGTCATGGTGCAATTACACCATATTTCCAGGACGTAGTTTAGTAAAAAAACAATAGATTATCTTATTAGATAAAATGTTTTAACACTTGTGTTACTTATCTTAAAAGATTTATTTGCTTACTAAAGGCTGCTGTGTACTAACCCTATAGGATTCGCTCACCTCATTGTTAACCTATGGAGAGAATTTCTCTACTAGTTAAAGCTACCTAAATGCTGATAATCCAATACAAATGGTATTTTCAGATAGCCTTAACTTTTCTGCACCTTGCAACAGGATTAATTTTATAATTTTCGTCCACCAAAAAAATTTAGGACCGTTTTAAACACACTTGAACATATTTTTCCCGAAGCATTTAAATTTTAAAATATTATTTGTTTTTTTTTAACAAAATATGCCAAAAGGTCTCTCCATAGCTAACAAAATAATGTTAACCTATGGAGAGAATTTCTCTACTAGTTAAAGCTACCTAAATGCTGATAATCCAATACAAATGGTATTTTCAGATAGCCTTAAATTTTCTGCACCTTGCAACAGGATTAATTTTATAATTTTCCTCCACCAAAGAAATTTAGGACCGTTTTAAACACACTAGAACATATTTTTCCCGAAGCATTTAAATTTTAAAATATTATTTGTTTTTTTTTTAAACAAAATATGCCCAAAGGTTTAAAACGTATTTCTCTATGACGGAGTAAACTTTTAAAAAATCTTTCAATTCAAGTCAGCAATCCTTGGAAAAATTTTCCCCGTAGGTTAACATTGAGGTTTGCGATTCCAATAGGGTTAGTACATAACAGTGCTAACCCCGGGGGCCAAAATTGTCAGAATTTATAAATTTACCTATATATAGCATGGAGTTTCCTGGTATTTTTCACTCACACTCTAGCAACCTTCAGACCAAGTGAATTCAATAGGCTATCAGTAATAGTTGAGATCAGACATTTAAAAAAGTTGCAAGCTCTATTACATTTTACAGATTTTAAATCCTACACAACGTCTATGCACTGAGTATATCTGTGTTTGCTGTGCATAGCGTGTTGAGTCCAAAATGGAGTAAATTAAGTTATTAGAGCAGGTTTGTAAAAAAAGGTCTACTGCGGGGTACAGGAAGTCAAATTCCACTCCTAAATATTTTTATTCATCAGGTAAAATTTGGGACATATGAAACAAACACAGACATGTTAGTGTTAAACGGGTTATCCCGATCAAGGACTTAACAGTCTTTACTCAACAAAAATAAATTTGGAAAAATTTACTTTAAAATAAATTAAAAATTAAACTTTAAAAAACTGACTTTACAAAGGCCGATATTTTTTCAATCCCGTTTTTTCTCAAAACTTCAATATTGGATTTGATACTATTTGCACTGCAAACACGGATATTTCAATTCATATCTACGAAGGCTTTTGAGAAATGCTTATTAGATGACATCCATAGACCACAACATTTGCTCTCTACTAGCACATTCCCAGGAAAGTGAAATATTATCGTATTTATATGAGAGATAAATAAAGTTGGGACTCTGCTGACATTAATTGAAAATATGTCCGTGCATGATAATTTAGTCGTTGGTATAAACTTTTCACGCATACGCTCTATTAGATTCATTTATCAGGTATCCTGTAGATCCTGCAGAACGTCCCGCGTGATATATTCATTTCCTGCATCCGTCCATCTATCTGAAGTAGCGGCATAAATTTCATTTATTCGCGTTTGCAACTATCCAGTACAACGCGATTAGGCTAAATATATTGTGACAAATGGCAGATGCAGCGAGTGATTTGAAATCAATGATTCAATGATTGCATTTTGGATACAAATGTATTCTGCTTCCTAATATACTAATGTTTGAACTCTAATTCGTGCTTTAGTCTATGATTTGAGAACTTAGTTTCCTAAAGTACAAGCAAAAGTACGTTTCACATTATTAAAATAAATTAAAAATGAATAATAGAAAGTTAGTTTTAGTGCTTGGTTATTACTCTGATTAATCTGTACTGGGTTTAGAAAATCAAAACAAAAGTTTATCTTAGTGTTAGTAAAGTTATTATTCTAGCTAACATTTATCATTATAATTGTTGTCACGATCGAATCGATGTATTTTTGATATTAGCATGTATCAATCATATTTTATTCTTTTGCTTTATTGGTTATCTTTTTCTTTTATTATTTGGAATATTTTTAAATTTTTAATTGTCTACTTTAATTTGAAAGTACCGTATAACAATGTAGAATTATGTTGATGCTAAAGAGTTAATTCCCAGTCTAGACTATAATAAACATTATATAAATTTTTTTTTTAGACAAAGAACTCTCCATAATATAATTCTTTAAAATTTTCTGATTGTTAAAAGTGTTAATACTATACCTATTACTAAGAATTGAACGTTAAGAATCGTTCTTATAAGAATTATCCTATGAAGCTTATTAATATAACCCCTGTCTTTGTTCTGTTTTACGTTCTTTTTTATTATCTTACTTGTTGACAAACATGCGTGTCTGCAAATTCTAATTTTTTAGTCCATTATCATGAGATACATAAGACACTCTAATTACGGTTACTGATTTAATTCCGTTGATATTATATAAATATTATTATAGTGAATTTTACTAAAATTAAAACTCACGATTCTTTCTTCTTTCATACAATTGTTGCTATTGCAATAGTTTTCAAAAGGCTACAATAATTTCAAAGGCTTGCAATAATTTCAATAGGTTTTCATGTTTTTTATTGTCTTTTACCTTTTTTGAATTTTATTTTTCCTTTCATTGCTTTTCTACTTGTTTTTTTTTTGTTATTTTTTTTTCATGCTCTTTCTCATTTTGGTTTATCTGTCTACTTGTTTCTCCTCTCGTTTAGTATTTTTACTGTATAGTTATTTTCTGAAGGAAGTGGCAACATTCTCTTTTCTTACCGCCTGGCTTGCAACTGCACTGCCGTTTCCGCTTTTCTCTCAGTTTGACTGCACCACGTTCCTCTTTCTACTTTATTCCTGCTTATTGCTATAAATTCATTTAGAAAATGGAACGTTTAAAAGGAAAATTCTTACAGGGGTTTCCTTTTCGAAACTGCAATGAGCATCATGCAAGACAACTTACATGATTTTTTTAAAAGAAAGAATTTACTTAAATTTACTGTATTTCAGAATCTCTGGAGCTCCCCGATTTATTGTTTATAGAGTAACGGTAGAGTGCTTATGTCTGGTCTAAGTATAGATGTCCTTGTCAACATAAATTTTCAATTAAAAGAGATATTTTACGATACCAGAGTACCTAGTGATGAAACATACGTTCGAAGAATTTGACGAATCACGTACAAAATTTAGGCTTGTCATAATTCAATGTATCAGTCCTTTTTTTCATTAGGCTTTAGCGCGATATCGCTAACGTTTCAACAAGTTGTAGAATTATGGGTTGCTCATTGTTTACTGCTATGTTTCACGCTTGCTTTTTACATCATTATTTAATGAGCATGTTGATTCTTTTTGCCAAGTTTTCAACTACTTTTAAGTTCGATAATCTATTCATAAATTTTAAAATTACTTTAACTTAAGGTATATTCTTCAGAGATTTTCTGGCACTACTGCATACTTATATTACAGCTCTGTGCTCACACAGACACAGTAATGTATAATGAACAAATTGTTATAGCATTTTAGTGAGTTAACACTTTTATTATGAATTATAATGTCATTTTTTATGGAGAATTTAATATTTTTATAGGCTTACATAGTGACTATTTCTACTTCTAATATTAACTGACAATTAATTTAAAAGAACACGTTAGAAAGCTCAATCATTTCCAAAGGAAAACCTTTAGTATATGTATTGTGACCATTATTATAAGTTAGCTGTTCCGTCAAGCATGAAGCAGTATATTAGCTGATTATTTACTGCCTTCATTCGACAGCTCAGAGTCCTTGTAAGTCCTTTCTAGTACCGTGGGTAATTTGAAATTCACCCTAGCTATTCCACACAAGCTCATTAGATCGATGTATTGCATTACTAATGTTATGTATGTGGTAGGTGTTAAGTTCTAAATGAATATCACAGTCGCAGGCTACTAAATATGCATGGTAATACGATGTTCTTTGAATCTCGGTTCCTTAATCTTCTTACATTTTGATGGATAATTGCATTTTGATAAATGCCACGAAACAATTTTCAGTTTTAATGTATAGTTCACATAAGTTAATGTAAAATTATGAAACGTACTGATTCATACATTTTCCATGTACATGAAAATCAGTATATAATTACCATGTTTATATACTTATTAATACATTCCATATAAATAGAAATGGAAGTATCTTATACTTCTATCCAGGAAAAATCTTGAAATTTCAAACAAATGGGGATCAACACTCAAAATGGTATTATATTTACAAGAGGTGCGAATCGTAAATCAAATTTCAACTAAGCCAGTCTGTAATTAAACTTTACAATGGAGAATTTTCCATTAGATGGTACGCAAAATGAAACTTTTGTGACATTTTTTTCTAAAATTAAGTATAGAATATAAGTCGGATTTTTGCCTACTTTTGGTTTTGAATTCAGACAAATATTTTTATTGGTAAGAATACCATACAATCAACGTAAAATAATGCAAATCAAAAACATCAAAGTAAATAAAGAATTTTAAAAACACCAGCCCTAAGTGACCTAAGACAATAGACGGATGTAACAAAATCTTTATAGGCTCAAAACAAATATCTTTATTATTAGTTGAAAAGTAGGAACGTGTTCCGTTGAAAAGCTACAAGTTGTGCAGATACTTCCATAAACTGTTAGTTGGTCATTCTTGAAGACCCTTTTTCCATCGCTGTCAGAGCCTTCCTGCGTTGGTTGCTAGATTGCTGGCATGACCTGTGATTGGTTTGACATTTCACGTGATGATCGTGTTGAACTCTGGGGTTAAATGTTTTATTGCTGAAGCTCCAATCCGTAAGCAACTTGAACAAGACCTTAATATTTGAAAGGACAAAAAAATATCCAAACATCCCAGTTCATCTGAAGTTCATTTTTTGCAAAGTTTCTTCCATATTAGAGACGCACACTTTATGATAAATGACAGCCGTTTTCTTTAAACTGATGAAGTTGTAAAATATATGATTGAATTCTTTTTATATATTTAATTTTACTTAGTAAGTCTCTACTCTAATCTCTTTGACTGATTTCCGTTAATTTTTTTAATACAGCAATATCGTTAACAGAGAAAGGAAAAGTTAAAAACTCAATCAATAACTCATTGGTACATTTTTAAGATCTCAAATTGAGTATTTGTTTTATATTTCATATTTTTGTATTTGCTTATTTATACATTTTACTAAAAAAGTTTTCTTTATTGACTATTTTCAATTTCTTTCGTTTCGTTACAATTTTTCTTTCTTTTTTAAATTAATTGAATGTTTTTTTTATTCGTTTACTGATTCTATTTTTCGTTCCCTTGGATCTCTTTTTTTACTTTATCTACAGTTGTTTTATCCCCGTAATATGAGTTTGTTTTTACTGCACAATTTTGCCTTCTGTGCATACATTCCAATGCATAACGTTCTACCAAAAAGCCTGCCCATATGAATGCTGTTACACGATATTACTGCCATATTATTAGAAAGAAATCTGTTTCAAGCTTTTTCAAACGGAATATAGTAACTTTAATGCTTCAAACATTAAAGATTTAATGCATTTTTTTTAATTGTATGTACTATTTATTTGTTATCATATTTGAAGAAGAAAATAATAATTACAGTATAACTGAGATTCTAATGATGTGAAGATTAAGAGGAAACATGAAATCACAGCAAAAATAAAACATTTTAATTGTTTAAAAAATACGAACTATCTAATTCCTTGAATACAGGGGGCGGCAGAACTGACTCTCACATTTCAAAGGGTAATCAAACGAAATAAAAACCAAACGAAAAAAATTACTGAAAAAGCTTTATATTTCCAAAAAGTACTTATAATCGAGTTTGCTTTACCAGTAGGTTTTGTGAATAATATGACACGGGTGGTTGCCGTTATATGCCATGCACTGCCGAAGTCGTTCTCTAAATTTCCGATCTCTCTGTTGGTCAATGACCAATAAAAATTCTTATAATCCCCAGACATTACCAATGGTTATCTCTAGAGAAATGACGGCAACTTCTTCACGAATCGCCAACTCACAGACTCATTGCACATTTTTAGGTGTTCGAATGTTCCCAGGGCGGCCACATGATTTCCGTAGTAATGCAGACCCACCTTTCCTCGCGTTTGAAACCCATCACAGAATTGTTTAATGCATTATTATTTAATGGAGAACCCATGTTTAATATGAATAGGAATAATATAAAAAATAATAGTTAACACTTAAACTAGAAATCGACCTTTCATGAAGAAATGACTACTTTTAAAATGCGCCATATTTGGCGTACATTTGCTTTACGTGTAATTTATTGGAAATGCTTATAAGTAATTGTGAAATAACAAGGAAAAATTTACTCTGTTGGATAAACATTTGAAAATTTTGCCATTGTTTAGATAAGAGAATAATCTAGGAAATTTTGCACCACATTGCATTGTTGCACTTTTATTAATTGGCCTCCCGTATACATTTATTTTACATTTATTTAAAATAAAATTCTCTATTGTGATATAAAATTATAAGATTTTATAATTTACTATCCTGAAATCTGAGTTTTTAATTCCATTTAAAAAAGGGAAAAACGCAAATATAGCTGTTTGTGTAGCAGATGTATATAAAAAATTCAACATGCTGTAGGTTTTACAATTTATATATCTATCTATCTATCTATCTATCTATCTATCTATATATATATATATACATATATATATATATATAGCAATTTAATTTCTTATGGTCACAGAAATGACCATTTAACAACTAAAAAACCATGTTTTGTTAGTAAAGTCGTAAAGAAATTGATAAACAAATAACCATCATTTTTCTTCCCTATGAAATGGTTCGTAAATGGAAATAAGAAAACACTAAAAAGAATCAGATAATAGATCATATGACGAACGTAAACAAAAAGGATCTTCATTGTCTTTTCTATTAATACATGATATCCATAAAAGCACCTTAGATTCTTATGCTTAGATCCTTATGCTCAGAGCAATAATCCATTTTCGTCTAAACAACTGACTACTTTTTTTGTTTGTAAAGACAAAAAATTCATTAACTAATAACCATTACTTTTCTTCTCTACAAAATTGTTCGTAAAGCGAAATAAAGCAATACTAAAAAGAATTGCATAATCGATCACATGAAATACTTCAACAAAAAGTATCTTTATTGTCCTTTTTATCAGTATGTTAAATTCATAAAAGCACCGTAGATCCTTAGGTTGAGAGCCATAACAATTTAATTTCTACACAGTTGACTATATATTTTTTGTTAGTAGAGTTTTAAGAAATCAGTAAAAAAAAACCATCACATTTCTTTTCTATGAAGTAGTTCGTAAAGAGAAATAAAAGAATACTAAAAATGGATTAGATAATAGATCACATAAAATACGTAAACTAAAATTGTCTTTTTTGCCCTTTCCATCCACATATTATTTTCATAAATGCACCGTAAATTCTTAAGTTCACAGAGATAACCATTAAAATTGCAAACGGCTATCTATTTTTTTTTTGCTAGTAAAGGCGCAAAAATTTATAAACATATAACCATAATTTTCCTCTAATATGAAATAGTTCGTTAAGGAAAATACAGCAATACTAAAAAGAATCACATAATAGATCACATGAAACACTTCAACAAAATGTATCTTTATTGTCCTTTCTATCGACATGTTATATTTATAAAAACACCGTTGATTCTGAAGTTCAAAGAGATAACCATTTACCTTCTACACAAATGACTATTTTTTTTGTTAGTAAAGTCATAAAAAAATTGATAAAAAACCCATAATTTTTCTTTTCTATGAAATAAATCGTAAAGTGAAATAAAACAATACTAAATTGAATCAGGTAATAGATCACATGAAATACGTCAACAAAAAGTATCTTTATTGGGCTTTCTATCCATATATTATATTCATAAAAGCGCCGTAGATCCGCCTCAAAGGAAACTCTGTATAATAAGGAAATTTAAATTCCGCGGTGGCGGAATAAAAAGTAAACCGTAAAAGGGAAAACATTCTTGTCTCCAGTGGAAATCTTCAAAAGAAACTTTATAGAAATAAATCTGCAGAGTTATTCTCTCACGGGATCCAGTTGCATCAGATATCCTTTGATATCCTCTTCAAAGAATTCATTATCAAATATTTGGTCGAAGTGTTTGAAATTGACAGTCGTTTGATTTCAGTTCAGTTTAAAAATTCCTGTGTTGTAAAGTTATATATTTTTTTGCTTTCCATCCCACTTGTGCTGTTGATCCAAAAATAGTAAGTTATATCATTTAAAACAACCAGCAAGAACTTGTATGGCTTAATATTTAATTTATTTGTTTTTTTCACTACTAAAATATTTTTTTTTGTTGATGAAAACTACTCGAATCTTTCTCACTGGAGCTTTATCAATTTGAGTTTTCTTTTAATTGCAAATATATTTGATAACACATAATAAAAAATACACTGCTGGCCACTGTAAATGCAACACCCTGAAGGAAACATGCAAATAACATGAAATTTACAACATGCATTAGCGGAGGTGAGATATGCAAATGATTAGAATTTCAGCGCAGACGCACATCACGCGCGCCTGTGGCGCCTCTTCAAAGCGCTCTTTATGGCTTGGAGATTTCGACGATTTCAAGTTCGGCAATTGTGTTTTTCTTGTGGTTTTTAAAAAAAAAAAACGATCAATTATGCCTTATCGAAAACAGCGATTATCTTTTGATCAAGTATCCGAGTTCGACAGAGGAAGGATAGTGGCCTACCGAGATTATGGATTATCTTTCAGGGAAATCGGTAGTCGTGTTGGATAAAACCAAACAACTGTAATGCGGATATGTGATCGTTGGATGCAGGAGGGTACGACGGACCGGCGTGTTCGATCGCATGCACCTCAGCGCACCACTTCACGTGATGACAGGCAAATTGTGCGCATGGCAGTGACGGATCGCTCAGTCACATCACGAACCATAGCACAGCACATGCAGTCTGTAACGCATCATCCAGTGTCTGCGCGTACCATTCGACGCCGTTTACAGCAGAGTGGTCTGTCCGCAAGACGTCCATTCCTTTGTCTACCCTTGACGCAGAACCACAGACGTCTCCGCCGTCAATGGTGGGATGACAGAAGGATGTGAACGGCAGAATGGAATGAAATTGTCTTTACTTACAAGTCACGCTTCTGTCTGCAACACCACGATGGTCTCATTCGAGTCTGGAGACACCGTGAAGAGAGGATGCTGAACAGCTGCGTTATGCACCGCCACACTGGTCCTGCACCGGGTATTATGGTATGGGGCGGTATTGGATATCACTCTCGCGCACCTCTAGTACGCATTGCCGGTACTTTAAACAGCCAGCGCTACATCTCCCAGGTGTTGGATCCAGTTGTCCTTCCTTAACTTCAGGGTTTGCCCACAGCCATATTTCAACAGGATAATGCGCGACCACACGTGGCACGCATTGTCCAACGGTTCTTCGTCAATCGCCAGATTGAATTGCTTCCCTGGCCGCCTCGCTCTCCGGATCTTTCGCCGATAGAAAACATGTGGTCCATGGTTGCTCTACGATTGACCCATATTCCATCCCCAGCTGCCACAGCAGATCAACTTTGGCAACGTGTGGAAGCTCCTTGGTCTGCTGTACCCCAAGAACTCATCCAACGTCTCTTTGAATCAATGCCGAGGCGTGTGGCAGCGGTGATCTCAAACAATGGCGGCTACACTGGCTACTGATTTTGGCAGGAACCACACTTCACAGACGTGTATAAATTTAATCATTTGATACTTGGTCAACATGTTATCTACAAAATAAATTTTGTTGTGATATCTCTTGTCTTTCTTGGTGTTGCAATTTGGTGCCCAGCAGTGTATTTCATCACTTCGAAAATTAAAACTATGTAATTCCCTCTTAGCTTCAAAAATCACCGGAAATCTTCAAATTGATGATCCTATGATGAACAGTCGATAACTTGCGGCCAAAACTCTCTTTTTTTATTATCCTAAATACATATCCATATTTAGAAACAAAGCCAGGTGCCTCTTATGTTGTTACTCCATTAAAATTTTCTCCCTGTCAACTGTCTTTATTTGTAAAAAAAATAAAAATAAAATAAAATAATATATATATATATATATATATATATATATATATATATATATATATATATACAGGGTGGTCATAAAGACACTTTGCCAATATATGGACCTCTAGCGGCTGTTCCCTTCACCCATTTGAGATGAGATTTCAGATATAGTTATTCAGAGATATGAGCTCGGGATTCTGTGACCTGCAATCAAGTGGCGCTCACGGTTACGGCTATAGGTACAGAAACTCGAAATTTTCAAATGGCAACACAAATTTTTCCTATCGCAAAATGTTCAGCGCATGCGAAAAACCTAAAGAGCGTTGGAACGGTACCTGTATCACAAAAAACGGACGCGTTATGCACGCACAAAAAACAGCTCTACGAACGGCCTACAAAAACGATATATGGACCTCTAGCGGCCGTTCCGTTCAACCTATTCAGATGAGATTTCAGATATAGTTATTCAGATGTATGAGCTCAGGATAATGAGAACGGCAATACAGTGACGCTGATGGTTACGGTTATCGGTATAGAAACTCGAAATTTTGAAATGACATCGCCCACTTTTTCCCGTCGCAAAATGCTCAGCGCATGCGAAAACTCTAAAAAGCGTTGGAACGGTACGTGTATCACAAAAAACGGGCACGTTATGCGCGCACAAAAAAAAAAAAAAACAGCTCTGCGAATGGCTAACGGAAACACGATCAGAGAGCTTTTTATCGGTTTTCTACGCTGAATATCTGGTGAACGGCGTTCTGTGATTGGTTTCTAGCCTCTGTCATATGCAAATTTCCTCCGTGCGCCCCGTTCGCGTCTTTGTGGGCCGTTGGCAGAGCTGTTTTTTTGTGCTTGCATAACGCGTCCGTTTTTTGTGATATACGTATCGTTGCAACGCTTTTTAGGATTTTCGCATGCGCTGAGAATTTTGCGACAGTAAATAGTGGGCGTTGCCATTTGAAAATTTCGAGATTCTATACCTATGACCGTAGCCGTTAGCGTTACTGTGTTGCCGTTCTCAGAATCCTGAGCTCATACCTCTGAATAACTATATCTGAAATCTCATCTCGATAGGTTGAACGAAACGGCCATTAGAGGTCCATACACACACACACACACAGACACACACACACACATATATATATATATATATATATATGTGTGTGTGTGTGTGTGTGTGTGTTAGTTACTGCATTCTTACAAATGTGGTATTTTAATTCATCCCTTGGACTGTACTAAATTACAAAGAATTGCAGATTTGGTATCTCAAGTATTTTTCAGAGAAATATGTAAACATATCGTAATAAGCATTTTAAGCTGAATTTTCGTAAATATAATTTCTTCTTACCAATTACGTAGTAACACAAATATTCCCGCATCTACACGCATACAAAATATTTTTTGCCCACTCTCCTCTAAATGTGGAAAATTAATTAGTTTATGGATAGCTAAACATAAATTATAAAATTACTTACAATTCTGATTGCAATGCAATGTCTAGCTTCTAAAATTTTCGTAGAAGGAAATTTTCTATTAATTCACTACATAAGTTTAAAAAACCCAAACTAATAGTGGTGTTAGATTTTTCTCAAAAATATAGATAAATATTAGTCTTGTCAATCACTCTTCAGAAACTTAAATATGTGTCAGGACGTTCACCGAAACTTTCATGTTTTACGAAGTTTGTAAATATCAGTTCATCATCTTCTGTGTAACGCCTCCGACTTTTCCAGAAAATCTCCTCATCTCTCTGATAACTCCTTCCCCTGCACACATGAGATAAAAGCATCATCTGAGACTCTTGCATAACTTTTCAATATGAAAATCGTTAGAAAGTTTATCGAAGAAAACTGCTGTTGTTACTAAACATGATCAAAACTTCATAATTTCGTGGGTTCCATTTATGAACTGGCTCCATTCAGATTGATGAAAACACTGTTTTCCCAGCAATGGAATGGGAAAGATCGAATGAAAAGAGTTCAGGGAATTTTCTTTGCATTTGGATAACGTCGTCTTATGGTGGAAATGTCTTTATCAACACTTTAATGTTTAGTGTTATTAGCATACATGGTTAGACAACAAATCGTTCAAAAGAATTCACAGATTGTTTTTGTGATATTTATTTTACGGTATTAAATATCTGAATGATAATTTGAAACTGGAAATCCTTTTCTAAGAGTTTTAACATTAAATCTTTTTTCAATAGATTTTCAATCTTAATTAAAAGGCAAATATATCGGAATGAAAGAAGCGCCAAATTATCGCATTTACTTAGCAATTCTTGAGCAAAATTCATTTCTTGAACAAACATACTTTTATTAAACAATTAACAAAATATTTTAAATTACTACATTTTAAATAACTACTGCAGATAAAAAGCTGTAAAACTAAACGTAAAATGAAAAAGGTAATTCTGTTTCAATAAAATGTAGACTTTACACAGACTTAAATTTTTTTTAAAGTCTACATAAGTAAATACATTCATGGTAATAAAGCTTTAATACCCTTAGTGCATTTATTAGTGTATTAACATTATTTTGCCCTGATTTATCCCAAATTTATTTCAATGAAATATCATTTTTAAAACATTGTTTATAATTAGGGGTTTCTCTATCCAAGTGAGAGTATACATCTAAATTAGTTATAGATCAATATACTAAATATTGTTGTAGATTATTACGATAGAAATAAAACCTGTTTCATCAACTCTTATATCATCATCAAAACCCAAAAGAATATTTTGGAACACATTAAAAATACGCCCACTGTTTCTGAAAGTTTATGACATAAAAATTATTTATATCAATGTAGTTATAATTTACGCTTGAGAAAATAATAAAAAAATTCACCCAACTTGTATTTTTCAGATAGATAAACGTTCAAAATGGTAAAAACATTTAGACAATTCCTGGGGTAAAATGGTAAAAAAACGAAAGAAAATGTCCTTCTAATTAAAATTCTTATATAAGTATAATTACTTCAGGAGAATGAATACTGTTCAATTTACAGTAGCTAATTATTTTTAATACTGCCTAAAATATTAAGCCTTTATTGTTTGTGTATATATAATTGTATTTAGGATATTTGGATAATGCTTTATTAAGTAGGATTTGACGTCGTTAATAATAAAATTATAATAACTGCTAACATTTTAAGTCTTTTCCCACTAATTTGTGCCTTTATCACAATGAGGGTTTGCATATTGTAAACAAATTATTGGCCAAAATGCTTGTCGAGTATTACGGTTAAAATGAGAGTTCATTCACTCCTATTGTTAATGACATTTATAGCATTGCTATCAGGAGGTCTGGGAATTGGAATGACAAAAAACGCTTCTCAAAGTAAAATAAATACAATGAAGCAATGTGCTTTCTTCTCTCACAACATAGACGTAAGACTAATGACACTGTTCGACCAGTTATCAACGGGGTAACTTGACAAACTTTAAATTCCGTATTCTAAATTCTTGTAGTGAATATTAATCAGAAGTTATGGTAATTGGGATGACAAATATTGCTTCTCAGAGTAAAACAAATAGAATAGAGAAGTGTGTTTCCTTCACGTACAACATAGGAAAAATACTAATATGGATAAAGACTAATAATATTATAATTGCCATATTGATAATTTATATATATAAAACAGTTCCGTAACTAACTGATTGACTGACTGACTGATAGATAACGCACAGACCAAACCGCTGAACCTAAAGGGCTGAAATTTTGCATGGCAATTCTTCTTACAGTGTAGGGGGGCACTAACAAACATTTTTGAAAAAATCTTCTTAGATGTTTTTAAATTAAATTTTTTAACTGTTTTTGAAACATTCTTTAAAGTTTGCATTTAAAATAATAATTGGAGGGTTATAAAATCTATATCACGAGAAAGATCCTAAAAAGTCCTTTAATATGAAATCTTTTTCGAATCTGTACCTCTATTTTCTGGTTTTTGGTGAATTTTTAAATATAAATTTTTAGAATTTAATTCATTAGATGTTGATCACGTGGTTTCTTTTCTTTTCGTGATACTTTAAATTAATTTATCGTTACATGCATAACAACGAAATAAATTGACAAAAAAATATTTTTTTCTCTTTCTAATGCGGCAGATGATTGGACATTATATAAAAAAAATAAATTACAGTAAATGAAATGCTCCTCAAACTGTACTATATTAATTGTACTATCTTCTTTAGTATGTTCTATTAGAATTATTTTGAATATTTTCTTCTAGATTATTTTGTCTATAAAAATATCCGTTACGATTTCTTTATAAATATATTATTTTTTGTTTCTTTTGGCATTAATTGCATACATTGACTGTTGTATTTAATCTGAATGTACTCCATAGCGAAGTACGGGTTTTTAGCTAGTTATGAATATTACTAATATGATAAAGACTAATATGACTCAGTTCTACCAGCTATCATCGAGGCAGCATGAAAAATTTAACTTTTTGATTGCGGTTATCGCGTACGAAAGTGAACGTAATTTTTTTTCTTCTGTTTAACACCTTACGTTAAAATGAGTAATTCAACGGTAGCTGAATATAAGGGATGGCTTGATTTCGGTCTTTGGGTTTGAATACCGCAAGTCACATGGAAGTTTGCAGCTGTTTGGAACTAGTTTTAAACTCCATGCCCTGATCTACAGAGCTCCAGACTTTCAAAACATGAAATAAGCAATCACAATTAACCAGAAATCGAAAACAAAGATATATGTAACATTCCAAGTAATCCCATAGGACCCTGTTTATCATAACACTCTTCATACTCAGTTGAATTTTTCCTCAGGTATCCTAAAATTAGAAATTCTTCTGAATGACGCACGCGTTTTTACTGTATTTTCTGTATGAACAGCTTTCCATAACTTCCGAAGATGCTTAACTAATGAAAAGTCGTTTCCACCTTTGGGGCACAAATATGTAGCAGCTTTAGGAATTTGTTATTGGTGAAATTCTAATAAACTACGTTTGTTAACGAAGTGCAGATCACATATCAAAATGAGATATTCTTTTGCAAGATAATTTTCTTCATAATTTGCTTAATGATAGCTAATTTCATCTAATTCCTATGAATCTGGTACTTAATGTAGTTCTAATTAAGATTTACTTTTGATTGGGTTTTCAGATTCTTTTGTGAGACCCCGTTGGGACTTGTGGCATCGGGATAATTATTTTTATCGTATATGATGGCAGTCAATGCTTTAAGAAACACAAAAAAATAGTTAATCTTTACTCAATATATGAAAACTTTAATACTTCATCGAATTCAATAAATAAATAAAAAAATATTTTAGTCACATGTTTTAAACAAATTATTACACATTGGAATCAACTGAATATTCGATAGTTAAACTTAAAGTAATTATGCATATTTATTTAGAACTTTTTTACATTTTGAAAAATAATTATTTTGTTTTTTTAAGTATCAAAACAATAGAATAGACTTTAGAACCACAAGAAAAATATTAGCATGCTTCGTCCTCTAAAACATATGCTATATTCTTCAATATTTACTCTTAGAAGTTATCCAAAACTTTCATATTTAGAGGAATTTCTATAATTTTAGTCTTAACATTACAGGAATTAACTTTGTTTAACTTTATAGGATGCATCAAATCTTCAATACTTTATTTAATACAAAAATAGGAAAAAATAAATTTCAGTTAGATTTTAAACAAATTGTCAAAAAGTAGAATCAACTGAATATACCTATAGTTACACTTAAGAATATATCTATAATTACACTTAAAGAATTATAATTATAAATATAATTATTAAATTTATTATAATTACACTTATGCATTTTTATTCATAGTTTTTAATACATCTCTCTATTCTAAAAAACACTAACTGCCGCTGCCGCAGCCAGCGCCGCCGCCGCCGCCGCCGCCGCTGTCAAAAGCTTGTCACGCTATCTCCTCCGAAACCGCTGGGGGTATGGAGTCGAGACCAATACCAATCGATGCAGAACAATGTGGGGAAGAAAGTAAGACATGTCTCATATTCGTCGGACTTTAAGTTTTTATTTTTTTTATTTTATGTTTTGTGGGAAAATATTGACTTTTTCATGTTCAGATTACGATAACTCGCCAAAAAAGGATCGTAGAATTTTTTTTTTTTTACAATCTAAGACTACAGACATTTCTCCTTCAAACAAGACCTCATTTGTAATAATTTAAAAATAATTTAAAATAATTTAAAACAGACTGATATTTTTATTAAAATTGAAAACCCTTTTTTTGGAAAAATTTATGCGTTTCGAGATATATAAATTCGATGCTCTCAGACTTATTATGTTACAAAGAAAATATTTATATCAACTGGAAGATGAAAGCTTTCTCATTCATATAAACTTCATTTCAAGTCTCTATCTTAAAATTTCGATTTTTAATTGAATTTTAAAGACATACTTCAAAAAAATCTTCTCATTCGCTTCCTTTGAAAGAAGATCAAAATTTTCACCCATTCATCCATTTCGCCGGGCTTCATCCATTTCGTCGGGAGGGGGGGGGAGCTTCAACTGTAAACAAATGAATGACTCAATCGCTGTAAAAAACTATTGAGTCATTCATTCACTTGATTCACCAGAGGAGCGAGCGTAGCGAGGCTAGGGGCGAAGTCCCTAGTTTGGAAAAAAAATAATATTGTTATTTGAGTATCAAAACGATAAAACAGACTTTAGAAGGTCACGAAAGACATTAAAATACATGGTCCACTAAAACACGTGTAATAATCTTCAATATTTATCATTAGAAATTAACCAAAACTTTCCTATATAGAAGGAATTTCTAAAATTTTCATCTTCGATCGCGGGATCTAAAACACCCATTACCTTCCCCGAAAATCTTCCCTTCTCCGATAAATCATTCCTTTTACTCAAAAGAGGAGTTGCAATTTGGGTTGAGGGGGGACAGCATTATTGAAGAATCTCGCGAAAGTTTTCGTCTGTGAAATCTCACAAAAGTGTAGTCAGTCAAACCAGCAGTTGGAATGAAGCGTGCCGGAAACCTCATATTTTGCAGGTACACACAAACACATATGAGGTTGCTTTATCCAGGAGTGATGAAAAGGAACATTTCGCAATAACCAAATACCGAAGATCAAACAGAATAAGTAAACGACGTTCCTCCCGAGTAATGTCTGTGGAAGTGGTAATGTGGAGGAAAGGATTTCTTGTTATTAAAAATTTTCCCTCTCCTTTCGCAATATTTGGAAATGCAATTATCTTGGCGGAGTGCGTATGCATTCGCTGCTGTGATAGTCTAATGCGTATTAATGCAGAAAGTGTGAGTTTCCAAAATGCTTATTTTTAGTGCATTTATTATATACCAGGTTCTTATTTGTATGGGCTGAAGAACTATACTGAGAGACTATTGAAGCATTTAAATTTCCTAGCTTCCATGGTTTTTGCTATACCAGTGGTACGCAAATTGTGGGTCACTAAAAATTTCAAGGATAGCCTGAAGTAAATTTATATCCTATTAAATTATTTAATTAAATATACTCTGAAATTTCGTGTAATTACATATTTTTAATATTTATATTTGTTATGTTAAAAGATGTATGTTTATGATATTGTTAAAAAAAGGTGTCAAACAGTCTCCTAATAAAAACTCCAACAGCAAAAGGCTATAATTTTATCTCTTCTATTTTAATCTACCTATCTGTGTAATATTGCGTTATCTAATCTGGATTTTTAAAATTGTTTTAAAATTTTACTTATTTATTTTTCTATTATTGTTTACAGTTTGTTATTTTATAAAAATCTTTCTTCAACGACATTTTTTTTAATTGTAGTCGTGTTTTTTTTTATTTAGGGGACTGCCTACGTTGAAATGTCTGTTTTGGTACAAAATTTTGAAATTATTTTTTATTGCTTTTTTTTGAAAGGACAACCTTTTAGGATTCTAAAACTGCTTTACTTTTATTCGGATGATCATTGGATGAGAAATTATGGCCTATTTAATAAACCGAAAGCCATGTTAAAAGACTGTAAGTAGCATCTTTAAATGTTTTTTTATGGAAAACTCATTTTTCAGTTACTTTTGTAAACGAGAAAGCTAATAATTTAAAAAGTTTTAAATATACAGTGGTACCTCGACGTACGAGTTTAATTCGTTCCATGACGGAGCTCGTAACTCGAAATACTCGTATCTCGAATCAATTTTCCTCATTGAAATGAATGGAAACGCCATTAATTCGTTCCGGGCTCCCTCAAAACACCAATTTTGTTTGTTACATGTTTTTAAATAAGAAAAATGTGCTTAAAAACGACAAACATTGTATAAAAACGCAATACAATAGAATGTACTGCAATAAAGTTGCTTTATTATGTGTAATATACAACATTTACCTTGGAGATCAGACTTGAAGATGCTCATGGAAGAGGAGGAGAAAGGCTGAACTGAAAAATTAAATCTTATTCGTTGATTTTTGACCTTTTCTACACCCTTTCCTCACTTTCGCTTTTATTACCAGCTACCCTCTTAAAGTGAACGAGACACGGAAGCTGGGCGATTGTTGCATCGTTCACTGTGGCCGTAATGTCCAGATTTTTCTTTCTGAGAATTCGAAGACCGTTTTCTCAGAATCCGTAGAAGCGTTGGGGGCTGTTCGGTTTCTGAGGGCGATTCAAGTTTGGGCAGAGCAAGCTGCCCCGGGTGGTAATTTTTCAGTGGTGAAATCTTGGTTTAAGACTGGATAGTAGTATCAGAATAATATGTATACAATTGTATAATTATTGTACATAAAGGTTGTAAATATTATATGCTTCTTGTGTTCTCATTTGATGAGCACGTAACATGGCATTCGCTGATCAAACTAGAGGTGGGATATATGAAGCTTGCTAGTAACCCGAATTTTAGCTCGTAACTCGAAGCAAAAAATCTACCGAAAGAATGCTCGTATCTCGAAAAACTCGTAAGTCGAGACACTCGTAAGTCGAGGTACAACTGTATTTTAATAAAATTGTACAAAATCATTTTATATATTTGTAACTATGTTTGGAACTAAAAGCTAAGAAATATTTGTTAATTTAATAATTCTGCAGGTACCTGTACTAAAAAAAGTAACTTTTAAAATAAATCTGTGTTTTTTCAGATTTTTAGGGGGTATATTTTAATGATTTTTGGTATACTGTAAAACTTTTCGTTCAAAACACAGGTAATTGTCTCAGTCGTATATAGTATAAAGAAAATTAAAATATATTTAGTTGAATTGAGTGTAGGGTCTCTGGAGTAAGCACTACATTGTACTAAAATTTTATAAAAAAATCCCTCTATTTTAAAATGTTATGAAATTTTTAACAAAATGATATTTGTTTCCGTAATGTTATATCGCATTTGAACTAAACATATATGTACTTAATCAGTACTGTATGTTTTTGAAAAAAGTCCTCCGAACGTAGGCAGTCCCCTAAAAGAATGTAGTTCGCGGTCGAAAAAAGTTTGCGCAACACTGATCTATACCAGTGATTCTCAACCTATGTGTTTAGCAGAAATAAGTCGCTCACTCCTTCGAACAATGTCATTTGTAAAAATAGCGTGATTTTGCATGAGAGTGATTTTAAAGTTTTAATGTAGAATAAAATATATTAAAAATAAATATTAATTTTTCACTCTAGGGGCTAAATATTGAGCGGTGAGATATGACGATCTTGCAGCAAGGATACACTATTCTTTTAGGGCATTCTGAAAAAAGGAGTAACTAGAAACCACCGAGTTTTGAGAAATTACGTTGTTGAAAGGAGTGAGAGATGTGTAGATTGCATTTTAAAATGACTCGTTAAAACGAATATTAATTTCACTGATTACGAATGTGATATTTATAGTACTTTTGTCCCTTTTTTATTTAGTATTTCATGATCGCAATGACATAGTGATGTAAACAGCACAATGTCGTTATGTTGTTTACTGTTAACGTGCATTTCAGTCAAAGTCGGCGCAACAGCAATCCAGGTCTATATATTTTGACCCATCAAAATTTATGTGGATAAGTTTCAAGCCTCAGTGAAAGGGGGGGGGGGGTGCGTAGGTTCTAAACGTCATTAAATGGGGTGTCTAGACATAAAAAGGTTGAGAATCTTGGATCTAGGGAATACTATTTTCCTCCTTGAGAATTCTTCCATAATAAAGGAATTTATGTTTATATGATATATTGTTTATATTAATCATCAGAAATAACACAAATAGCAATAGGGAAAAACAAAATCTGAATGTACTCAGAAGACAAATGTTGGATTATGAGACAAATTAAACAACCTACATTTCCAGAAAACCGCCAAAAGGAACCAAATGATAATCTTGATTATTCCTTACACTTTTAAACAGTTAGTCTTTTTGGTGTATTGAATCTCCTTGTTGCCTTTCACGTATACTGAATGTACAGTGAGCCATGCAGTAATGCCCCTTTAAATGAATTTGACGTCCTTCTGTTTGGAAATATTGAAAATTTATGTACGTTTTGCCTATTACATGTAGTCGTAAATGTATGTTACATGTAGTCGTAAATGCATGTGTTTTCAAAAAAAATAAATATATTGCCCAAATGGCTTGTTGGAAAAATTTTGAAAATATCCGTATTTTTCTATTTTTTACAAAATTTTTCAATGCTTAAAATCGAAAAAGAGTTAAACCTTTTTATTTTGACAATTTTAGCAGAATTTTCATACAGCTCTACAATATTTTGTATTTAAGTTTAACTTCGAAAAACTTCTCGCCAATTTAACGAAATCACATGAAAAAAATATTAAAATTATTACAACAAATAAATCTTAAAAAAATTACGCATTGTTTGACCATGGTACAAGTAAATACTTGTAATTCTCATTTATAAAGTATATTAAATATTTTCTCTAAATGCATCTTAATAGATTTGGTTAACAAATTTAGAACAGTTATTTATAATTTAATAAAAAAGATATTCTAAAAACTAATTTTAATTCATTGTAAAGCACATATAACATGTACTGCATAATGAACGTAACTGCTTATCTATATTCTTTATACTGATATACGTATTTATACCAATTTAACTCTTAAAGACCAATTTAACTCTTCAACACTATAACAATGGAGTTTTCTTTTCTAACTCCAAGTGTGTATTATATGCCAAGTGCAACGTATTGTTTCGTCATTTTCAAATCATTTTTAATCGCTGCAGTGTGCAAATTTCCCACGGGTTTGAACGTCTGTCATCCCATTAGAAATAATTAAATACGCGTTAAGAAATTTTGGAGATGTTTAGCTTATACAAAGCCATTTACGCAATCGGGGTACGAATATTTAGCAGTTATAGGAAAGCGTAATTGCTGAAAACCTTATAGACTACGCTTGTTTAAGAAGTAAACATCATATATCAAAATGAACTTTTCTTTTTTTTTGTTATTTTAGTTCTTAATTTTCATAGGGGCTAATGACTGATACAGGGTTATTTCAGCAATTTAGTTTCAACATATTTATTGATTTTAGCATCGTTTAAAAGTACATTTTGAAATTGTAGTTAGGAAATGTACACATTCAGTATTACTATTTGTTAAAATGTAAAGTACTGACTGTATATTCTCTCTATTCTAAAAAAAAGTAACTCCCGCTGCCGCCGCTGTCATAAGCTTGTCACACTATCTCCTCCGAAACCGCTGGGGGTGTCGGGTCGAGAGCGATATCAATGGATGCAGAAAAATAGGGGGGACCAAAGTAAGACATGTCTCATCTTCGTCGGACTTTAAGTTTTTTTTTATTTTATGTTTTGTGGGAAAATATCGACTTTTCAATATTCAGATTACGATAACTCGCCAAAAAAAGATTGTAGAATTTTTATCTTTTTACAATCTAAGACTACAGACGTTTCTCTTTCAAACTAGTCCTCATTTGTTTAAAAATATTTTAAAACAGACTAATATTTTATAGAGAATCTATGCTCACTTCTACCCAGACTTGGGTGTATATAATTTGAAGTGGCACTCTATTTGAATTTGAAGCAAACACAGTTTATACATGAAACAATGTTTATTGAATTCGTTGCACATATAATTGGCTTTTACAGCAATAAGCATGCGTACTACTTGTACGGAATGTATAAACACAGCTTTCAAGAACAATATATTTTTATACTCACGAACAGTAAGTCAAACCAGCAGTACTGCCATGTAAACTTCTGGCCCGCTAAGCACTAGCGCAGGATAACACCTTTTCAACCTTAACAACCTCCCCCTTTTTATTACTGACGCTGCATGGTATTTATACTAAGCGCGTATGCCGAAATTAGCATATCTGAAGCAGCTTCTTTAATTCATTCATTCAAAAGTTCGATTCTTGTGAATCGAATCTTGTGTATACCTTACACTGGCCTCCCTCGAAAAAAAAATTAGGTAACTGAGGTCTGAACGGCTTCAGTTAACTAATTGAAAACGCGTGCTGGTCTGACTTTTTACATAATGGGTGGCAAAGTCAAAAAAACCTTCCACACGATGTGTGGAGGAAAAACGCCACTACCATTTTACAAAACTAACCCCGAAGGGTAAAGGTGACACCATCAAACAGTGGATTTGCAGAGTTGCGGATACTGGGCTGGCCAACTGCGCCCTAGAATATCTATTTTAATTAAAAGTGACAACTCAATTGCACAGCATGACATTTCTTGACTGTTTGTATCTGCTCTTCCCCAATCATAATGCACATGTGTTATGATTTGTGAAGTTAGTATGTTAGTTGTTAACTGTAGTTAGTATGTATTTTTTTTTCACTACATGTCCCCTTCAAAAATTTATAAAACAACAGTATGCCGTTTTTTTTCAGTGGCTCACCCCTTCCCCTCAAAATGTTTACACAGTATATATAATGGGGAATTTCAAACCAATTTGGTTCGGTTTTATTAAAGGGTGGGTGGTAGAATAAGAAAGTTGATACAAGACTTGTTCCCCATGAATGCAGCAACTTCCTTGCACCAGTCTGTCCAATCCGTGGAACCTCTCTTGATGGTCGCAGTCCTAGTAAAGGGGTTCGTTGACCGTGTGGTCATCCTTCGTGAAGCAGGTCGTAGGTCCTGAGGCGCTGGTCCGGCTTGAGGATGGACAGGAGGTCTCTTGGGAGGAGGCCAACCTTGCTGGGCGGCAGAAATCTTGCGCTTCCTGTACTTATGCAAAGGAGCTTTAAAATTGTCATCTATCCTTTTCATAACCTTGTGTACCTTATGTGTGCCACTTTCATCCTTTGATAGAGTTTTTGTAGTGCACACGTTACATTGCTTCGTACTTTTGCTTGTATCGGTATTAGATTTTAATGCAGATTCTATTCTTTCAACAACCTGACTCTGCTTTTCGTATTTGTGCTTATACGACTTCTTGTTTACCGCCTTAATTACTTCAGTATTAGCAGTTTTAATGCTGGAACCTGAAGGCGCTTTTTCTCGTTTTTTATCCCCCTTAACTTTAGTTTTATCCTCTTTTGACGAAAAAGTCTCTTTGAAACTTGCGACATCAGAATCGTTATCATATAAATTCTTTAATACTGCTTCAGTTTTAGGAAGATTAAGCTTTTCGTACTGGTGCGTTTTAATGCAAACTGCGTCTATAACTTCCGAAGCATCAGCTAAACTACTTACAGTATAACTCTGTGTCAACTTTTCATCTTGATTCTCAGTCTGGTTTTCATGTACTTTATTTAAAACCATATTATCAACCTGGCCTACACAATCCTCATTCGGATGGAAACTTGAAACAATATCATCATTACCTAGCGAGTTCCTACTATCGTTTAAAGAATTTTTATTGTCGTCAACTAATAAGTATTCACTAACTTCCGTAACGCATACTTCGTCATCTACTAAATTTCCTTCATTAACAGATGTGTGAATATCATCTAAAATATGAGGTATAGCATCAATAATATCAGGTATAGCATTAATAGAAGTGTCAGATGATTTATTTTCTAAACCACTAGCATTAGTATCGGCACTATTTTCAGAAATTTGTACTGGAATTACCTCATCATTCCAGCTAGACTCACTTTCTTTATAAGCCACAAAAATACCCTGACTTTCACTATTCTCAAAATAATGATTACTGCTCGGACAAAATAATACATTTGACCACACAGTTTCAACAGGTTGAACCATATCATGTGAATCAACTTGTCAGTGCAAGTAAGGTGCTTCCATATTATTTACTTTAAGAGCACTAATTTCATTATAACGCCGTGCGCTTCTATTATTTTGCCTGCGGTACTGCTTACGCTGCTGGTTTGAAACTCGCGAAAAATTTTGGCGCGGCTGTATAAAACTTCTCGTACCTGAATGACGGTGAGGGGTAGCGAAGAAATGTCTATTGTCATATTTAGCTAAAGCTTGAAGGAGGGTAACCTTGCTTGTAATTGTTTGATTATCTAAAAAATCTTGAACACTTGGCTTCAAACGTTGGATAACTATTTTTAAGATTACCGCTTTCGTTACCCCTTCTAAATATTCCTCACACTTGGAAATCTTTTCCGTAGCAAAATGTAACGCAGACTGACCTTCACGTTGCCTTAGCGAATAAATTTCCGCTTCAATTTCACTTTGATTAAAGGTCGTTGGAAAAACACTAAGAAACTGTTGCTTGAATGACAAATAGTCAAAAATCAGATTACTGCTTTGCATACACGTGTACCACTGATATGCACTACCTCTTAAAGCGGCTAGAGCAATTTTAAGTTTATCCCCCTCTGGGGTGCATTGTTGCTGAAAGTAATGCTCAATTTTCTTTAGGAATTGGCTTGAGGGGCCGCCATTGAAGGTGGCTTCGAATGGCGCAAAATGCTGAACCATAATTACCCGAGGAAAATTTCCAGCAGGATTTTGTTCTACAACACTCATTTTTAAATAGTATATAAGTACTTGCAACAATTTTATCAATATAAGTTCACAGTACACATTTTAATTTCAATTATGTTGTTCGTTATAAATGTAACGCTAACAACCAGGGTATATATATCTTTCGGGCGCCAGTATAGAGAATCTATGCTCACTTCTACCCAGACTTTGGTGTATTTAATTTGAAGTGGCACTCTATTTGAATTTGAAGCAAACACAGTTTATACATGAAACAATGTTTATTGAATTCGTTGCACATATAATTGGCTTTTACAGCAATAAGCATGCGTACTACTTGTACGGAATGTATAAACACAGCTTTCAAGAACAATATATTTTTATACTCACGAACAGTAAGTCAAACCAGCAGTACTGCCATGTAAACTTCTGGCCCGCTAAGCACTAGCGCAGGATAACACCTTTTCAACCTTAACAACCTCCCCCTTTTTATTACCGACGCTGCATGGTATTTATACTAAGCGCGTATGACGAAATTAGCATATCTGAAGCAGCTTCTTTAATTCATTCATTCAAAAGTTCGATTCTTGTGAATCGAATCTTGTGTATACCTTACAATTTTCATCAAAAAATGAAACAGTTTTTCAAGAAATATCGTCCTATATGCGGATGTAATATCGATGCTCCTCGAGTTTTTATCTGACAAAGAAAATATTTAAATCATCTGGAAGCTGAAAGCTTTTTTATTCATATAAACCTCATTTCAAGTCTCTATCTTAAAATTTCGATTTTTAATCGAATTTTAAAGCTGATAATTCAACAGTGATGAAAAACACTTTGCATAAGGGTGACAACAGTAAATGGAAGGAAAATGTTACATTGCCCGAGAATTACTCCTATGTATCTCGCTATTAACCCTAACAGAGGAAACATGTAAAAATGATTTAAAAGAAACTAAAATCAAATTCAATTTATATTATATTCCTTTTATAATACATTATATTCAGTATTTGTTGCTTTCAGTATATATTATTTTCCGTTTTTACTACAGCATTGATTTTTTAATTTTGCTATTACAAGACGTGTATTGAAAAAAATTCCTAAAAGAAAGGGCGGTATAACTGGTGACAACGAAAGAAGACAAAGTGCTCAGGCACAGAGGGAACGAAGAGAAAGGCAAGGTAAAGAGAAAGTTTCAACAAAACATCGAGTGGAATCTGAAGGACTTCAGTAAAATAACCACATTTTGAAACAGTAGGACTTGATGAAGATAAATTAAATATTCCCTTTTAAGCCTTATTAAGCCTTTTTACGAGTAAGTCGTATTAGGGGCCGAAGGCCCCGTACGAAAAGCGAGGGTAGCGAGCCTAGGGACGAAGCCCCTAGTAGATTTAAAAAGAAATATTTATAAATAAACATAAGTTTGTACATTACGTTCATCTGAAATATACTAAAGTTCAGAATGGCACATAAGCTGAAATCTCTATGGGATTTAAATTTATCGATGCTTGATTAAAATAACTTTATATTAAGGACGTCGTCATTCAGAATAACCCATTATTAATTTAAGTAATTATCGAAACATTCATTAATTAAGTTGTAAATTACAGTTAGTGGGGTAAAAATTGTGTACTTTAAAACACATGAAATATATTTGAAAGAAAAAAGTCCATTCGCCCAGTGTAATACGAGTTTCAAAAATGTTACACAAATGAACAAACGTGATTTCAGAAAACTATAAACTTCCTTCCTTTGAAAAGTAATATACATTCCTTCATGCTCATGCATATTATAATTTCAATTTGATTATAAAAAATACCAGTATAGATGAAGAGCCAATGTTAGCCTCCGAATTTCAATGGTTGTCGTGTTTCCTGCAGGCAGTTCAAATATTAACTGTGTCTGGAGCTTAGTGTAGCTTATACAATCGTGCCTGAAGATATTTAAGGCTATAGTTGTTGAAATGTTATCGAGATTTGGTCGGGTAAAATTATTCACCGATATGATTGTAAAAATGAAAGAAGTAAATGTTTTTAATTAATTGAATTGGGATTTTTCTCGCGCCATGTGAAGGGAATATAAAGGATTGGGGGAAAATATTTATATTATTGCAGGATAATCCTTTTAATGAGAAAATTTGGGAATGAAAATTTCCATTTTATCGAAAGCATAAAGATTGGCCAGATAATCAACTGAACAAAATTGTAGTGTTCTATCCTTCAAGTTTCGTCCCAACATACAACTATGGAAGTACGTCATCAAGAAAGAGTACATATACAACAACAATTTGATTGTCACAATTTGGCTTAGCATTTTAGTCTCCGGACTTAGTGGATCTCTCTTCATGCTCAGAAAGCACAATTAACTTCTCATATAAAAAGTATGTTATCCGATAAAAATCCAAATATATATGTTTTAACATTAATAGTAAAAAAATATGCAAAGTTATTTTTTTGTTGTAAAAACAAGGTTAATTGTAACAAGGTTGCTTTCGAACGACGACAAGTTTGTCATAGATTATACCCTTTTACGCTGCAACCATGTTTTCGACGCTTCGTATAAACCATCCTCCTTCAAATCTCCTTCTAGTAAGGCCTTGTTTTACCGGTAGAGGCAATTAAGGGTACATATTATATACATTATTTCAATTTGTATATTGTGTCGATTTGGCATATCATTTCTCTAATAATTGTTAAAGTTATGTCATGATTTATATAAAATTAAAAAATACGTTCTTTTAATTCGGGACCCATGTTCGTTCAAGTACTTTTCCCGAAAATACATATTAATTATTTTATCGTTTTACGACAACTCTGGCTATGAAATATTTTATAAAACTTATCGTCTATCACACAAAAACGCACCCGGGAATTATTATTCACAACAATCCGTTGAAACATACCGTCCTTTTAAATCTTGCTTAGCTGCAGATGTTTACCTCTTCTCCCTTATTATATTCTACTTCATTTGGTCTTCACTTCAGTAACATTAGATATTGAAGAAAATATATGGAGTAAGGATCTGAATCTGCCAATACTATACGAGGTGTGGATCCTTTTCATCCGTGATGAACTGGATATCGATGACACTGCCGAAGCACGGAACTAAAATATTTTGTTTAACAATCCAGAAACCACGATGAAACATTTTCGCTCATATTTATTCACCAGAAACTTAAAGAGGAATACTACTGGCAGTCTTTGGAAAACATGAAAGAGTAGATTTCGAATAGGTTTAACAACTCCGCTCTGAGTACCAAATCTCGGCGAAGATTAATACGAAATTTATCGTAAATAGACGCAGATACATTTACTAAATTCGTTGAAACGATGGCATAACAAAATGCGTACGGTAATCAGAGCTGAAAGTGATATAGTGATGTATTTAAGCACGCGACATATTGCGTGTGATTCTCGATGAAAAATGGTTTTACCACTGAAAGATTGTATGTCAGAAAAAAATGTCTTCTCGATGTTGTGAACTGTGGGAATAAAAAAACCGCGGTGTCCCATAACATACATTGGATCTAATTTTTTTTTCAAGTTTTTTCTGCTATGCGTTAACCCATTTTTTTATAGCGCATGAAAAAGGAGAGATGTAAATTGAATCGTGTGGTAGAAACATCGTAACGTGGGGTAGAAACATTCTCCTGAGCAGATTCATTCAACCACACCAAGCGTTTGCTGACTGCTTTATTTATGCGAATATCCTAATGGGGAACCAATAATACCCCCCTGTAAGAAGACACACAGCAAAGAAACGTGTTAGTCTTTACTTTGTTTCGATCCCTAGACCACTGAGTGTAAGATCACGACGTTAACAGTTGTATGATATGGTCAGCTAATATAATTTATAACTCTGATATCATATTTAAAAAATACGATAGCTGTTTAAAACTCTAAATTACGTAGTAGGAACGGCGATAGTTTTACAAATGATACTAAAATTGTCCTGCATGTCCAATACAATGCCGTAATCACTTTAAAGACACCCATTAAAACAAATTTTAAAAAAAATAAGCTCAGAACAAATATGATTTTCACTTAAATAAAGCGAGTCTTCCAGTGCAAGTAATTTATTAAGCCAATAAGGTCATTATAAATAGACGAAGATTAATATTTCTATTATAGAGAGTTTGCGTATCATATTCTATTCAAGCATATGTATACTCTGATAAAAAATGATGTATAGAGTGAAGGACATTGATAATTTCCCACGGGGTTCTAATGTCAAGCATGCTATTAGAAATAATTAAAAGAACGTTATGATATACTTAATTCTTGTGATATCTCTCTTATGAAGGCACGTTTAACTTTCTACGCACTAAAGTTGGCACATCCTGTAACTTATTGTCGGTAGCAGTCTAATTGAACATGAGGTGCAGTCTGCTAGAAGACACATGTGATGTACTCAAGTTTTATCTTCTATTTCCACTTTGGGAGGAAGTTTTGTGACGTTTTACGAAGCACTTAATTAAATTATTTACAGCCACAGTGAATAAAAATAGTCTTTATAATTTTGTTAAAATTCATTTAGGCATAGATATCGCAAAGGTTCGGGGAACTGAGCGCTGTGTTTGTATACATTTTAAGAACACAAATATATATCACCTACCTAAATATCCTTTCAAAAACTATCAGAATATTAATCATATAAATGGTTAGCAGGGTTAAGCAATAATAACAAGTGTTATAATAATTAGCAAAGGTTAAACAGTTATCAAGCTATTTCGCTGGCACAATTAGTATATTTTTACATTTGAGAGATAAAAAAAAATAGTGATATTCTTGTATTTTACTGAGGATTACATAATTATTGCTTTGTAGTATCTAACTGCATGCGATGCATTAA
>OU015492.1:112924249-113009249 GCA_907164885.2 Dolomedes plantarius
TTGTGTACATAATCGCTGCTTCAATCAATTAAGAATAGTTAATACTTAGAATTAAACTGGTAGGGCGCGACTGCATTTAAAATATATAAATGAGTTGAATTATTATTATGTCAGTAAATTGAGACAGGATATTATGAATAATATTGATGAATTATTATTAGGTCAGTAAATTGAACAAGATTAATATGAGTGATATTGATGAATTATTAGCATGTCAGTAAATTGAGTCAGGTTAATATGAATTATATTTATGATTTATTATCATGTCAGTAAATTGAACCAGATTAATATGCGTGATATGTTTATAAAATGATATCAAAATAAATGAATGAATTAAATATATGTGTCGTAGATATTTCCCTTAGTAGTAATGAATTTGTAAGTAATATGTGTAGACGGAGTATGCAATACTTAGTAAGAGTGTATTGTATAGTATTATATGTGTAATATTCAATAAATTAATTTGTCAGTGCAAACCAGAGTTGTTTCCATCATTTGGAGTCATAATAAATGCAATGTACTAACCACATCTTTAAGCAATCAATGATTTCAAAATCATTATTATAATAGTTATAATACTAATACTACAACCATAATCTTTCACTGTCACAGATATTTTTCATTTTTTTCGTAATTCATCAAATATTGTATCCATCAAGTGCAGTGTGTGTTAGATTGTAATGACAAACTCACACACTTACAAATACAATTTCTCACAGATAATGATAAAATTGACTCACTGTCATTTGTCCTTCTTTCCTAATTCATATTGTATTCTACTCATCTTGCACTATGTGTGTGTGAGAGAGAGAGAGAGTAATGTCAAACTCACGCACACAGGCACAATTTCTCACAAAGGAAAAATTGACTCATTTCTCCTTCTTTTTGTAGTTCACCATGTATTGTGCACATCAAGTATGGCGTGTATGTGAAATGGTAAGGACAAACTGACACACACAGACACAATATATCGCACACTAAGGTAAAATGACTCAATGAAATTTTTCCTATTTTTCGTAATTGATCAAATATTGTATTCATCAAGTGCAGTGTGTGTTAGAGAGTAATGACAAACTCACACACAGAGACACAATTTTTTCTCAGAGAAATGTAAAAATGACTAGCTGACGTTTTTCCTTTCTTTGTAATTTGTCAAATACTGTACTCATCAAGTACTGTATTTGTGTACTCTATGTGCACATGTATGTATGTACTCAAGTGTTGTGTTTGTGTGTGTGTGAGTAATAACAAACTCTCACAAACACACCAGGCGGAACCTTTTACACAGAAAAATAGGAAAGGGAAAATATTAATGAGTCATATTTTGAAAGGTAAATATGACTCATTAATATTTTTCCTGTTTTCGTAATTCACCAAGTATTGTATTCATCGTGTAGTGTGTGTGTGAGAGAGTAATAACAAGCTCTCTCTATCATTCTCTGTCACATACACACATACACACAGTGACATACACTTTTCTGTGAAACAATTTGTCACACAGAAAGGTAAAAATAACAGACCATTTTTTTTCTTTTTGGTAATTCATCAAGTACTGTAAGCCAAACTAGCCTTAAGCACTTAATAATGCAAAATTGAACTTCGAACTTAGAAAGCGTTCTATCATTAGCAACAAAGCTTTTTAAGTAAGAGTCGGCACTTAAACTGCAAGTCATTTATTTGGAAACAAATCTGCTACCAGCATTAATGGCTTTTAACCTTTTACGGGGCGTATCCTAATACATTTCCCTTCTACATGCCATTCCTTTGCTGTGAAACGCTTTAGTTGTTTTTCAATCAATCTTCAGTCCGAAAATAAACTATTACTTTTTTTTCTTTACCTTCGACTGGAAAAATGTTTAAGGAAACGAGTTTTAAAGTTTTGTACGAAATAGAAGAAACACTTCGTTAACTATGGAACTGCTGAGAGGTGAGTGAATCTAAAATTGTGCGAAAAAAGAAAGAAAGCGGAAAGTAATGGTCATAATTATGGATTTTTCGTTTCGAAACGAGGTGTTTTAATGAAGCACGTGATGGGAATCGATGAATACGTTTATTATCGATATAGAAATAATCTTAAGCATTAAAATATTTTTTTTGTTGACACACAAATTTTCAAAGTATTTGTGAACAGTTAAATTTCTTCCCTATGGCGGTCAGTCTTGGTTCCAAAAAAAGTAGCCGTTCTGCGAGGTGGCCGTCAAATAAGGTAGCCGAATAGAAAAGTTTCTCTGTATATATATATATATATATATATATATATATATATATGTACAGAGGCTGTTCGCACATTTTGTAGACGATTTTGGTAAGCGGTAATAAAAAATCGTTTGCTGCAAAAGAAATAATTCCAATTGTACTATGTTTTAAAAAGTCAAAATAATCTTCTGGGGCTTGAAAGTTTTGTTTTTATTCAAAATGGCGTTTTTAACAAAGCAGTGGTTCGAAGGCTACATTTATGCACTTTCCGAAGAGAAATATGCATACTCCGTTATCCAAAAACGATGTGAGAGTCACGGCTTTGTGATATCTAAAGCGTCGATAGGTAATATCGTCAACAAGAAAGGAAAAAAACGTCAAATTGGAGCCTCAAGTGAGACAAAAATTCCAAACCAGTATCCAAAGAAAAAACGGACATCTTTGACTATTGCAAAGGTACGTTGTTTAATGTTAAAAGAAAATCCCCCTAGTCAAAGGACAGTTGCAAAATCATTAAAATGCTCGGTGTCCACTGTAAACAAAATGATAAACGTTGATTTAAATCTTAAGAAAGCGAAAAAACGCAATGTGCATCGTCTTCTTCCAAATCATATCGCTGAACGCAGGACACGCTGCAGAATTATATATGAGAAACACTTATCCAAAGAAAAATGGAAAACAATTGTCACAATAGATGAATCATGGGTGTATTTAAATGAATGCAACAAAAAAGAGCCATTTATTATCATAAAAGAGGATGTAAATTTCCTAAAAGAAATGGAACAAAAAACTGGTATCAAGGCCATACCCTTCACTGATATCCCTACTAAATCTCCCGATGTATCACCTATGGATTTTTGTGCTTTTGGACTTTTAAAATCTGCATTATCCAAACGTCGTCCCAAAACCCTTACAGGACTCTGGAAAGCTGTTCAGGAGGAATAGGATAGAATACCTCTTCTGATACTTGAAAAGGCACTATTATCCTGGAAATTGCGGTGTCGAAAGATAGTTCAGAATAAGCGATGTCAAATAGAACATTTCAAATACAAGAATTTTATGTAATTTAGTTTAGTGAATACAATATACATCGTCTAAAAAATGTGTGAACAGCGTATATATATATATATATATATATATATATAGGACACTTTTCTTTTTACCCGCATAAATTATTCCCTAAATAATTATTCTAAATAGCAGTCAAGAAACTATAGGCCTGTGGCAAAGAAAGACTATAAAATTACACCTAACAGCTTTATTAACTTACATGAATTAAAAATCAATTCAATCCGTGTCAAGTTTCATCTCCCAGCTCGCGACGCGTGACCTCGTCCAGCGGCGGACAACTCTAATCTCTATCTGCTAAAAATCCTTCGTTTCAAGTCCGCGCAAAACCGCGTGAGGTCTACACCGAAGATGTTGATGGGGCGTGGTTTTCCTGTCTATCAAATCTGATTCTATTCCTCACGGATTTTCCCCCTTTAGAACTCTATTGCTCGTCTCGTAATAAGAAAAACAGTGACGTTTGTCGTCACAAAATAGATCTACTTTTAAGCCCCGTTCAAATTCTTTAATTGTTCTCCTCTCTCTAATTAATGCTAAACACACACACTCATATACATACACACACACACATATATATATATATATATATATATATATATATATATATATATATATAATATACTTAGGTCAAAGTGTGTACACACACATTCACAAACAAACAAACACACACACACACACACACACACACACACATATATATATATACTCATATCGATGAATGAATACGGAAAAAATTACTACAGATATAATGTTGTAAGTAGTTCGTTAATATGAATGAAGTACAATTGTATACAAAAGGAAATAAACTCTGACATACAAGTATCTCCTCGAAAATTAAATTCGCAAATAACACGAAAATTTATATAAAGTACATAAATATGTAAAGTCAGCTTTTTTTATATACAAGTCTTCCTTAACTTAAATACATATCCGAATTGTTAAGCGAATCGCACACACAAAAAAAGATGCAAATGTGTCACCATTGAATTTCGCATTAAAAGCAGTTTCTTTTCTCAATACGAATTTTGGAATCGAGCCAAGGACGTCCAGACGGAAGTATGAAAGGAATTGGGCGGGCAGGATTCATCAATGTCCCAGATCTGGCTTTTGCAGGTCGCCGCTTATGTAAATCGATATCAGTGGGGGTAACGAGCGAAAATCTTGAAAGAGTGAGCGAAGTTTGTTGTTGTTTTCAATTATTCCACTGTGTTAGAGGCCTGCTTGTTTAAGTACTCGAAAGGGGAACTCTTGCCAACGCATGTGGGGTGTTTGATATTGGAGTAAATATTACTAAGTAATGAATTTATGATGAGGGATTTAAATTTAAGAAGTTTAAACTGTTGTCGTGCGAAACAATTTCGATAGATTTTAAGAATTTTATACACACACACACATAATATTAATATATATATATATATATATATATATATATATATATATATATATATATATATATATATATATATATATATATATATATATATATATATATATATATATATATAAAGATAGATTCTTAGATGGTTAGATAGATAGGTAGTCAGATTTAGATATAAGCCAAGGAAGCCCTAACTGCAGTAGTTAAAATTCCTATTCTACTAGTTAAAATTTACGTAACATATAGACATTTATGTTTTTCAACACCTAAATTTTATCCCCTTATTTCATATCCTTTTTTCTTGCTTTCGTAAAAAGTTATTATTATGATAATAATTGGGTAAAATATATAATTTACGAAATTGATGACTGATCAAAATATGCATTGCATGATTTTGAAATAGTTAGCCTTTGCGGCAAAAATTAAAAATTATCTAAATTATAGAAGAAGGTTACCTCAGTACACTTAAATTAGGTCAATATCTGTTTTCTATAACGTTTTAATTCTAAGGTTGCTAATTGGATTTCAGTATTATTAACTCAACTTTAACATGAATGTTCTGTGTAATTATTTGTGTTATTCTATTTCTAAGGATGATTTCTTTCCGTTTGCTAAACAAACTAAATCATAAAGGCAACTGTTTGTTTTATGATTCTAAAAATATTCTAAAAAACATTAAATTTTGATTTCCTAGCAAAAGAAAAATATTTTATGATACATTCAAGGTTTGTAAGATTAGGTTTATTGAAACATTTAATTTATATCTTTTCAACTATGGAAAATTTGTTTTTATAATCACGAGTGATATAAAAGATTCACAGAATAAATAACTTTAAATAATAACCCCATTTAACGGTGCTTCAGAATTTTTAAATATTGATGGGAAATGTGTTGTTTCTTTATCCTGATTTCAGACTTATTCACTCAGTTTCAACAGTAAATATTCTATAATGTTCTAATAGTTTAAAAAAATAAAGGTGTGATATTAAAAAATACAAGTCTTTTAGTATGTAAACAGAGAAGATACCGAGAAATATTTGAAAATAGATTTATATTAAAACTTTATTTTACATACTTCAATAAAATTTGCTTCACAGGAAGTACATCGTACGAAGAAAAGCATTTAAGTAAACATCTGAGTTCAATTACCAGGAGCGGAAATAAAACAGAGAGATACCACGTTTACGAAATCCTAAATTCACATAAAACATTTAAAACATTTAACTCCAATAGATAATCGCCTATGAAGTCAGTGAGTCAGTCAGTTACGGAACTGTTTAATATATATAGATTACTGTTATCCAAGAAATGACAAAAATGCAGAGAATATATTACATAAATAATTGTTGCTTATTCTAAAAACACATAGAAATACGAAAATGTGAAAAATCAGAATTTTATTGCTATATTCAATATTCAATATACTTTTATTATATTTTAATTTGTTTTCAGATATTAAGGGAATAATTTTACCTCAAGATTAGGAAAGGTATTGAATCAGTAAACATTTAATACAGTGGAAACAAAAAAAAAAAAGAAAATTTCCAGTTCATATCATTCTGTGTACCTGCGATATGTTGTTTCTATTCCTGAAAATTTAATGCTTGAAAGGAGAAGTATTTAATATTAAAAGCATTTATTTCCCTCTCAGAGGGATAAACATGTCTATAAATAATAAATGTTTCTTTCGCAAAGAAGTTATTTATAGGGGTTAAATTGTTACGTTGTAAAGAATGTAATGTTGTTTTAGAATAAATTTATCACTAATGTAATGTATTTCTAAAATTTGGAAGAATAAATTCAATATTTTATATTAGAGAATTTATCTTTTGATAACTGAGTGGTTTTACAACAATTTATAGTGTTGACACTGACAGTACAGTTTAACAGTTGTGCTACAAAAGGATATATATTTCATTATAGACTAGTGAAATAAATTAAGAGACTTTGCATATTTTATCGAATTTCATGAAAAGAAATGAACTAAATGTAAAACCACTGCTTCTAGACAAAAATGCAAATCTTGTACGTAAAATACGTAAGCGTACACGTGTGTTTAGGCGGAGACATTAGAGAAACAGACTTTATAAAGCATGCGTAAGTTAAGACAGATTTCGTTCGCTTTCACACCTCGGCGAATTTCTTGGTGATATTTTGCAGCAATCGGTTAATTTCAAATTGTAACAGTAAAACGGAGTAACCACCAACATTTAGATGATGGAATGAGGTGGCGAATTGTAGTGAGGCTAGAAGTAGGCCAATCTCAGTTCCAAATTTGTAGAGAGTTCAATTTAACGCCCAGCGTCGTGTGTAACTTATGAAAACAGTTCCAGGATACCGGATCCATCGAGAGAAAGCCTGCGCAAGGTCATTCAAGAGCCACGAAAGCCAGAGAAGATCACTATTTGTCGATTATAGAGAGGCGTAACAGGAGTGCTACAGCTTCTCAGCTCTCTCGTGACTTGTATGCAAACACAGGAACCCGTGTATCAAGGGTGATTGTTTCCAAAAGACTTCATGAGAGACGGTTGTTTGCAAGAAGACCTGCTGTTTGCATCCCGCTCACTTCTACGAACAGCAGAATCCGTTTATCATGGTGTAGAGACCATAGAGATTGGAGTATGGATCAATGGTCGACTCGTTTTCTTCACTGATGAGTCCCTGTTCAGCCTAAACACAGATTCTCGCCGTACGCTCATATGGAGAGTACCAGGGACCCGCTACCTACCCTCCAATGTCCGCGAAAACGACCATTATGGCGGAGGAGGTTTAATGGTCTGGGCAGGCATCATGTTGGATGGCTGCACACCTCTCCATGTCTTTGAAAAAAACACTGTGACTGGTGTGAGGTGTAGGGATGAGGTCTTGGAGCCCTATGTTCGCCTTTTCAGGGGTGCAGTTGGCCCTGAGTTCATTTTAATGGACGATAACGCGAGGCCACATAGAGCTCTTCTGGTCGACGAATTTCAAGAGAGTGAGGATATTCGCGTGATGGATTGGCCAGCCAGATCTCCAGACCTTAATCCTATAGAGCATGTCTGGGACACTCTGGGGATACAACTGCAACTAGCAACCCCAATCCGAGAACCATCCAGGGAATTAAAACAGCGTTGCTGAACGAGTGGGACCAATTGCCACAGGAAATGATAAACTGCCTTATTTCAAGTATGAAATCACGCTGCAAGACCTGTATATCTGTAAGAGGGGACCATGTCCCCTATTACTCCACCTAGTAACTCATTTTTTTGTTTATTCTGCAACCGCTGTTTCATACCTTCCGACTCCCACGAGTGTTACTCACGATCATGCATGTGTATTACAATTATTGAATGTTATTTGTTTTGTATTGTATCAATGCATGTACATATAAAATTTCATTAAAATCGGTACAGTAGTTCTAGATACAATCGACCAAGTCTGCAAATTCTGTTAATTTCTTCCGCCAGTGTATATATGTATATTTTAAATATATAGATTCTTTTAAACTTTTTTTGTAGAGTCGAAACTAAGTGAACTGTTCAGATCAATAACCATAACGTTGATGTTACGTCGTCTTTTATTCAATTACAAGAACAAGTAAAGGCTTAAGGTAGACAAGTGGCTCTACTACAGGTAGTTCCTTGGAGCAGCTGACTCACTGGAGCTGTATCGAGTCATGATCTCGATCTGCCAGTCTCTCTGTCTGTCCATCCTAAAGCCGTCTTGCTGGAGGAGCCTAGACAAGCAATCTGTATAACGACAAGAGATCCAACATGGATCTCGGTCGGAACGAACCCAGCTGAATTAGGAAAGCACATGACTTCATAAGTTGAACTGCTTGAGCCGAGTCCGCCGGACACCATCTGAACTTTCAATTCGAAACACTGTAGTGTGTTATTTATGACACATAAATAGGGCAAAGTGTATTGTAAATAAAACAAAAAAAATGTGCTTTCTATTGGTGTAAAACACAACTAGGTTTCCCACAAAAATAGAAAAACGACAATCACTAAATAGCCCTTTTGTTATGTACTTAAGCCAAAATTCGAGGCTTGTTGAAGGTATGTGATTGTACATCCATACTAAATGATTCAAAAGTTTTGTTGTACTTTTGCGTTTTGACTGTTATCTGCCAGAGAGCGGAATTTATATATTCACTGAAAATTGATGATGATTGTTGTCGATGATGATGTTGCTTATGTCGCCTTCCCGTAAGTAATTCGATCTAGGTCTATATAAGCTTCTGGGCTGAAGGTTACGTCATCGGTTTACGATGGCACCACAAAGGTCGGAGTCCAATTTAGTCAGGTGCCACCTAAATTGTGACCGAGCACTCCTCGGGGTGAAACCTGGGAGGATCGTACCTTCCCCACTCATTTATCTCATAGAAGGACTTTCCGGTTTAGGGATTTAACGGGCTCATATCCAGTCTACACACAATGGTATTTATTGGCACTTGTCGGGATTCGATACAATCACCCTCAGTACCGAAAGTCAAGTCTATACCACTAGGCCCTCACTGAATATTAAATTTTAAAAGTGAAGGAAATTGAGTTTATTCAATGCAATTTAAATTTAAAATGCATGAACTTAATTTAAAAAATATCTTTGTTATTATGCGAAATTTATAATTGCTAAAACTCCTTTTTTCACTTATATTCGGTCAATTATCACGTAAAAAGTGAGAAACCCATTTTTATCTCTTTGTTAAATATTATCTAGAAATGAACTTTCTAGTATTGCCTAACAGGTGAAGAGATATTCTGTGAAAAAAATTTTAACATGTTTCTGGATCTATTTTTCTGAATCGAGATGATCTATTTTTATAATATATTTCACACTACAGTACTGAAATTGATTAGTTCATCAACAATATGTTGTGTGTTATGGACATAGTCTCATTTTATGCATTTTTTGATAAATATAACTTTTCAGGGGTCAAATAATTTATAAAGTTTATAATGGATATTTTAAATATTTTGTAATAATATCGATTAACATGAAGAACTAAAGGTATGAACATATTATGAAGCTTTTGATAAATTTAAAATAGATTACACGAATATGGATTTAGAAGATTTTTTGCAATACCACTGTATTTCTCTGAAATACAGTGGTATCTCGGTAGTCGTCGTTATTGGTTCCAGAATGCACGACGAGTACTAAAACGAATTTTTCCCATAGGGAGTAATGCAAATTGAATTAATTTGTCCCTGAAAAAAAGAAATTTCACATTTTACTGGGAAATTAATAAATTGTTGGGGTTGATTTTTTAAAAAATATTTAAACAAGGCAGACATAACTTAAAACAATAATTAGATAAAATAAGATAAAAATTTGTCTTCACTTACGCTGTACTGAAAGAGGTTGATGGCCTAATTAGATAGCGGTGAAGTAGAGGAGAAGAGAGATTATTGCTCGGAAGGGAAGTCTCCTTTCAGTAAAACATTAGTAGGCACTTCCACAGAAATTCTTTCCCTTTTCTGTCTCTTAACATCCCAGATCACTGTTGTAAACTCAGATTTAGGGAGTTTTACTACAAACTTTTCAAGAGAAGCTCGCTTCTGCCTACGTTTCAAAATGTTTCAAAAGTGAAACGTCGTTTGGTTATTAAACAAATCCAGGTTTCGACCTGCTAGAGCTTTCTCAGGGTGATACTTTTGATCAAAATTTCAAAATTCAACCTATTTTAGTCTTTTTGTCCGGAGAAACTGGGTGGGTGCACCGAGCAAACGTCGAGTACCGAAGAAAATATTTAGCCGTGAAATGGGACGATTACCAAATTTGACGAGTATCCAACATCCTAGAAAATAGGAAAAAGGAAGAAAACTAACCAAATTTTGGGATTAGCTATTTAACAATAGCAAATAAGCTCTCCAAACTTTCCGTTTTAGGTTTAACAAAAATATTGTAATGTTGCTACAAGAAGTTCTATCGAGAGTACTGGCAATGCTCTAAAAATACCAAACAGAAAAAAATAACTGCCAACAGCATAAAACATTTGATTAATAAAAATTTCGAAGTATTTGACTGCCCATCATCTGTGCAGGATATTTAAAACCTAGAAATCCTCTGCAAATTAGGCCCATATATAGTGCATATGTGTTATTAACGTGATAGCATTTCAGTTCGTCTAGATTGTAAAAAAAATTTTGAAGAATTATTTATGTATTTATGGTTTTTTTTTTATATTTTGAATTTTCCTACAACATCTGATATAAAGCGAAACATTAAAAAAACTAATGTGTGATAATTCTAGAAATTTCCTGGAGCAGATTCTGTCTTGTAATATATTTTTAAAAGTCTACATTTTCAAAGGTAGAAAGATTCAAATAACAGAAAATTAAGATTTGAGGTGATAAATGGTATGCATGAAATTAAAACATCTTGAGTATGCCATAAGCTTCAGCAGAATTGCACATCTTCATTATGAACTTCTCCCACCTAAAGGAGAGCATTTTGGTTCACAGCCAAGACCTACTGCACACTCTCAAATAGGATGAATAAGATTCTCTCCCTAAATTTCATCCTACCACATACATTCCGTTTGATACAGAACGCACTTTCCTAGGATAAAATTCTCCAGTTTTACCTGAAATCGAATTCTTCAGATAATCTTTAAGGTATCTCAGGAATATACATTGAAAATGTTTTATGTACTTAACACATGCAAATAATGTTTGTCTTACAAGGTAGGCACATACTGAATAGTATGTTTACCAGTGGATAAAACTTCTGCATGTTTCTAATATCGATACATTTAATGTATGCTTGGCAAAGATCTAGGTTTTATAAAATATTGGCAGCTTCTGTAATATTTTTTTGTTTCTTACTCCTTTAAATATTCCTTAGGCCATCTATTTGATAATTCCTCTTGCGTTTCTAAAATTGTCTCCAAAGCACGTTTTCAGAAAAAATAGAAATAGTTATTGTTTCTATGGATTCAGGATATTATTTCAGTTTATTGAAAATGTGTTCTTCTCTGTACAAAAATGCATTAAACAGTTAAAACAGAATGTCTCTGACGCATTTGTCAACACCGAGAAGATCTGCTGTAGTCTTAAAAACAAAAACGAATTCATATATATATATATATATATATATATATATATATATATATATATATATATATATATATATATATAAATGAATGTTTGTTTGTTTGTTTGTTTGTTCGTATTTTATGCGCTGCCGTACCGTTCATCCGATAGCTATGAAACTTGGTCAACTTATTGCTTGAACTTCCGCGATGATTATAGACTATTTTCATTCTGCTACGACGTTCCATTCCCGAATTATGTTAGAAGTATCGACGGATATTGAAAATCGCCAAAAAAATCGCCAAATTTCCCCGGATATTTTTGTTTAAAGCCATTGTAACATTTCATTGTTGCCAATTAAATTATAACATTTCCGTAAAAATAAACAGATATGAATTAAAAACGTGATTTATTCATATATTGGCGCATGCAAGAATGGATTTGATATATTAATTTCATGTACGTGGCAACGCAGGAATGTTTCTTTTTAAAAATGTAAATATAAGGATTAAAATTCATTTATTTTCAATGAATGTGTTATCAATTCATTTCATGACTTGAAACTATCCCAAGCTACCTGTTCAAACTCAAATATACTGCAGGACATGTTGACTTATCTAGAAACACGTGCGTTTAGCCTTGACGCGATGATTTATATAACTGAAGTGACATTAAAACATAGCAGATGATTTAGAATTATAATCATGAAATACGTGTATATTATAATTAAGAAAGTCTGAAAGTGGCATTGAAACGTAGCAGACTATTTAGTTTTGAGAAAGAATTCCGAACATGAGTTACGTTTATATACTTTTTCTATAATAATTACCAGATTTGCTTTTAATATTGAATGTGATCTCAATCCATTCAAACATTATTGATTATTTTTCTATGATAATAAATCCATTCAAACGTTATTGACTAGCTGTAAATTAATGCTTTAAAATGCCCAAAAAGAGGAGAGGAACTTTTAATCCTGCAGAAGTAAGGAAAAAATGTCAAAGATTGTTGAGAAATGAACAATGTGATGGAAAAAAAAACAGAAGAGCGCGAAGCCAACATAATTCGAAATGCAGTTAGACACACCCAAGAATCTGATGAAAAGACATTCCCAAGAGCTCGAAGGTAACAGAATTCGAATTGTATTAATCCGAAGCAGTGAGATTGATGAAGAAATTTTAACGCGTCGAACATACGACTGTCTTCGAGCTTTAACATCGAAAGGACAGGAAAGCGATGAACAACGACAGCACCGACAACAAAATAATGCTATTTGCTACCGCAAAAAAAATTTTAGCGAAAACTGTAGAACATCATAACATGAGGCTAATCATTGAAAAAAATAATAACAGAAACTGAATCCCGAGCGAAGCCGGGTAATTCATCTAGTATACTAATAAAAGAAGTGACATCTAAACTTTTCATCAATGAAATGATACCATACTAAGGACAAATTAAGTTGATACTCCTTTTCAAACATTAAATAATTTTTAACTTCAAATTGCGCGCAATTTCATTTCGATTAGGTACTATATTGACTTGTATAAAAAATAAATAAATCATATTATTTAGTTTTTACACTTCTTAAATAGGAAGAAAATATAAGGATTGTTTTTTAGAATTTGTTGATGTGGATACATATTATGTACTCTATAAACCTTTCCGCATATGCATACTGAAGGATAAATTATTTTAGATGACGGTGCTGAATATAACATTAGTTTTATTTTTATGAGGACAAAGGTACCCATTCAGAATACTAATTTGAACTATTTTAGTCCAATAGTAATATTTTAATGATTAAATAATAATTATGAAGTATAGTAACCCAAAACATACGGAAGAAATGCTGATTAAAAGAAATTATTCCCAGCAACTGTATTCTAATAACTTTCATTTTAATTTTCTTTTTTTATGCGAATGCACATGCTGTGAGATATTTGCACAATACTTTGAATAATACAGTAATGTATTCATGTGTAATAGAAATACATTAATTATGAGATTTAAATTACATTATTTTCGTAGTCTTTAACGTATCCAATCTATTATGTATGATGATAATAATTTGAATGTTAATTCAATAAATATGATAATACCTTTTGCTTTACATAAAGTAAAACATTATGAGCAAACTAAGTTATAAATTTTAATAAACTTAAGTGTTCTTGAAATTCATTAACAATGAAGTAAATGCGTTGCGTTTTATATTGTGTTATTTTATTCTCTTTATGAAACAACAATGCATTATTTTAATAAAATGCCGTCTTTTGTACCTACTTATGACTATAATAAATTTAAATGAAACATAAATTTATACAGGAAAATAAAGCATTAATGTACTCATATCAAAGGCAAATTAATTTTAAATATTCAGATCTGGAGATTTATTTATTTTTTTAAATTTACTTCTAACAGTATAAATATGATTGAAAGTTGGTAATGGCATTTTATTACAAAAAAATTACCAATTTATTACATTTAGAAATAAATATGCCATTCATTTTCATTTTCATTTTCATTTTCAATCATTACTGTACTACAACAAAAGCAAGGTGTCTCTTAAATTTTAACTTATGTCTTAATAATGAAGGAGTTCATTCGTTATAGTTTATACTGTGTTATTTTATATATTTTATGGAACAATGTATTTTTTCTACACATTACTATTCTTATGATCCTTTAATAATTACATGAAATTTAGATAAAGCACAAACTTATAGAGGAAAACAACTCAATTACTAATATCAAAAGCTATTTAATTAAAAATGTTTAGCTCTGCTGATATCGCTAATATTTTCTCTAATTTTATAAGAATGACTTAAAGTTAGTGAGGGCATTTTATTACATAAAATTGACAATTCATTACATTTAGACATAAAATTGCTATTTTTTTTCATTTCAAATTATTAGTTTTGTACTTCAAGAATAAGTCGTCACTTAAATTTTAGCATAAGTGCTCTTCTAATTCATTAAAAATGAAGCAAATGTGTTGTATTTTAAATTGTGTAATTTTAATTATTTTGCGCAGCAACATAGCTGTTTTTCAACACAATGTTATCCTCAAAATCTTTCTATAGCTGCAAGAAATTTAGATGAAGCATAAATTTATAGAGGAAAACAAGTCATTTACTAATATCAAAAGCAATTTAATTTATAGGTTCAGTTCAGCAGATATAATTATTTAAGTTTATATCTAATATTGTATGTTGATTGAAAGTTAGTGACGGTATTTTATTATACAAAATTGCCAGTTTATTTCATTTAGAAATAAAATTGTCATTTTTTATTCATTTTTAATCATTAGTGCACTACTACAAGAAAAAGCAGTAACTTAAATTTTAACTAAATTGCTCTTATGATTTATTAACAATAAAGCAAATGTGATGCATTTTACATTGTGTCAATTTACTTACATTACACAACAACAATGCACTGCTTTAACACATTTCCATCCTTAAGAAATCTTTATAACTGTAAAAATATCGGATGAAGCATAAATTTATGAAGGAAAACAACTCATTTATATGAAAACAAACTAAATTTTAAATGTTCAGTTCTGAAGAATTATTTTTTTTAACTTTACCTTTAACAGTTTAAGCCTGACTGAAAGTTAGTCCTGGCATTTTATTACAAAAAATTGCCAATTTATTACACTCAGAAATAAAACTACTTTTTCTTTTTCCTTTCTAATCATTAGAGTACTACTAGAAGAACAAGTCGTCACTTAAATTTTAGATCATTTGTTTGGAAGGAACTCTACCGCTTAACCGAATAGCGTCCATCTTTCACATAAACGTTTGCCCATAAATCTCTGTATGCTTCTCTTAACATCTGTATAAGTTTTTTTTTTCTCCTGAATAACTGCAGTTGTTTTGCAATCTATCTTAAGTTTGAAGGTCAGTGCTAAAGAATATTTTCCACCCGGGTATTTATTATTCAAAAAGAATCTCTTGAAACATTTGCCATCGAGTTTAAATTTTTGGTGTAACTACTGCAAGTAACAAATTACTCGGAAACGCACGACTTTTTAAATTGGAGGAGTCAATTGGGTCAGGGGTTTCCTTTTAACTTTTCAAGAATAACAGTTCAAAAGCATTGGGAAAAGAGGTTAAAAAGGGTGATTTTAAGTGGAAATGTAAAGGATTTGTCTATCCTCTAAGATGGAAAAATGAATCAAATGTCTTGAACTTATCAGGTGTAAATACAACTTTAAAAAGAGTTCATATTAGGATAAATTTTCTGTTGCTAGTGAAAATTCCCCCTTTTTGTGTGCTCTCATAAAAAAGAAAAAGAATACTTATATTAATATTGAAGATGGATTTTAAGAGGCAATGTTAATGATTTGTGTATCTTCTAAGTTAGATAAATTAATCCTATATATATTGCCTTCAACTTATTAGAAATGAATATAACTTTTAAAAATAGTTCATATTCCGATCTCTTGTCTCCTTAGTTCCTTTGAAACATTCCCCCATTTTCAATGTTTCCATAGGAAATAAAAAATACTCTCAAATTAAAACTGTAGTCAATCTCTTGACGAGTCAGTCGAAGGTCAGTCTGAATCTCCCCCGGTCCATGCACACTGCGATGAAATTAACAACAGAAGCTCACTACCTACACACATTGCTGCTACGGGTGCTACAGGTACACCTATAAACTTACACCTTCGCTAGCCCAAAGATTAGTACGTTTAAGGTACACGTACGTAAACGTGCATACGCATACGTGCGTGCGTACGTATAAGCGTGCGTACACGTGTACGTACGTGCATATGTAATACGTACACTTTACACGTAAGTATATTTACTTAACGTACTGTACGTTTGTAGGTTTCGTCACGTTCTCTAACCGTAAACGTACTTACGTTTCACTCCGTAATTCTATGGTGTTCTGAGTATTGCCAGACACATCAGTCTATGTGTTCACATCACTACGTTCACTACGTGTGCTACCCTTTGCTATTACTACTACACACGTTGCTTAGATAATAACACTATTGACAGAGTTGGCCACTCTAGTAATCACTGCCTCACGCTTTCCTATTTCTTCCTGCGTTTAAATTCAATATTGAATCATATGGAAAACCGCTTATTTTCGCAAAAGGCGAATAAATAGAGGTATGTAACTTAACAAACAAAATTGAAAATACTATCCCAGAAAGGAAATGAAAAACAAATAAAACCATGCACTGAATGTAAAAAGTTAAACTTAGAATTGATCAAAAACTATTCTATTTATATCATGACAATTTTATGTATTGTGTTCTAAAAATAGACTAATTCATATATGATTTTTAATGAGGAATGTAAAAATTATTAAATGACAAAAAATATTGTGAAAAAAATATCACATTTTTAAATTTATTTTATTAATATATTGATGAATTAAAGGTATATTAAAATATGCTGATAATGTTACAACATAAATTACCCACTAATATATTATTATTGTTATCAATAAAATAGATAAGTTCTGTTTTAGTACAACTGAACGTTATAAGTTAAAACTATAAATATCTTAAAAGTAGAGAAAAAAATATTTAGCGAGAACAGATTGACAATAATTTACAAATATCTTTTGAATCTTATTTTTGAAAATTTAGGATGAAAGATTTTTTTTTCTAATGCGGAAGCACTTTGTCGTTAGACACTCGCTTGTTGCTTGGACGAAAAATAATTATTTGATTTTTACGAAATTCAGACTGAAAATCATTTCCGACGAAATAGTTGTTTCGATGCTTTGATGTGAAAACCATTTTAAAGTTTTACATGTTTTCCCCGTAAAGTCTCAGACATTGAAAGAATTGAGTTCAATTTTCTACATAGAATTCTTGTATAAACAAGAAAATAACTTTTTTTAGCTATATAAACTCATAATTTGAAAGCCGTTTTGTGCATTCACAATATTTCTTTAAAAATTCTCTTCACTAACGAAATGATTTTCCGTTGAATTTATTTCTTTAACATTTCTTAAGCTAACTACATCCACGGTTTGATAAACGATCCCTAGACTATTTCCTTATCTTCAACCAGCAGCCGCAGACGTCATAGAATTACAGTTGCACTAAAACCTGTACTTTCTATCTTTAATTACTTGCGATACTATGACCTAAATCATCAGACTTCTTCCGAATCTGGATCTAATGATTCGACGTCCCTACAAATAGTTTAGCTCTTTTAATTGTTTTTTAATGTTGATAGAGCTTAAAGAAACTATTGCTTTGAATTCTGTTTGATTTAGACTCCTTACGTGGCAGAACGAGATTAGGAGTGCTTGTTTCAAGGGTGCCTCGATTCAGCTCCAAATTATTTGTCAGAGAAACAAAAGTATTAATGATAATAACTAACATAAGTTGTACTCGATAATTTCGCTTGCTGAGTTTTTAGGCTTATGGGATATATTTTCCCCTGATGCTTTGAATTTTCTATTAGATGGAACTTCAAAGGTTAGATGCCTAGACTAGTTTCTTTCTCATTCCATTTTACTTGTCAATCCGTAGCATTAGGCTTTATTTACACGATATTTACACTCTAATATGTAAGCTGTGGAAAGGAAAGTAGGAAATGCATCGAATTTAGGATTATCCCTATTTACTGTTTTAATAAAACACTAGAAAAACAATAATGCAAAAATAGGCTAGTACCAGGTGACTCAAAAGTCAGTAAACACTTTAAGAAGCCTTATAACTATAAGTAATTGACGTATGGTAAACTCGATAAGCCCACAAGCATGATGTAACGTCGGTTTTACATAAGACCCGAAAGTTTATCTTGAGATACTAATATGCCCACCATATGAAGAAGCTCCCGTACTGACGTAACTACAATCGTGGCTGATTTAAAAGGAATTAACTTCAAAGAGAAAAGTTAATCCTCTAAAAACTAAGTATTAATATCCATAACTCCCTGGATAACGATTTACTTAAGGGGACTCACTACCCTTAAATCTTTAAAACATTCGGTTTTTTGAAGAAAAATATATGTTTTAGCCCGATTATTTCTGAACAAAATAAAGAAAACCTCATGAAAACACTCCACTTAGTTCCGGAGGTATTGATATTCTAAATATTAAATTACTGATCAAGTTTACGGTAAGAAAAATTTTAAACTCATTTTTTTCAAAATGTAATTTTGCATCATTTTGCAACTGATATCTCAAAAACTATGAAACATAATTCCATGAAATTTTTATCACTGCATAATCATGTTATTTTAATGCATCTGAACTAGATTTATTGAAATCACTGCACATTTTGTTATTTTTGGAATAAATGGGTAAATGAATGCAAAAATTTAAGGAAATTTTAAGTATAATTTGAGCAGTTTAAATAAGTGGAAAAAATATTTTAGTGTTCAATGTTTTATGTTCAATTCTATTTTGAATTATTTATTTTAAATATAAAACAGGAATTATACATTTAAGTGTAAAATTAATTTCATAGTTCTGCGCACAAGCCAGTATACAATAAAAATACTTAAAAAAGGAAGTATATCTAAAGCAGTTTTTAAAAAAAAATTATTTAAAATTATTTTGAAATTTGAAAATTTGTTTATTAAAATAAATATACCAGTTTATCATATACATAAAATTTAGAAAAATTGGGAGTAAATTGAAGTAGTTACAAAGAGTCAAAAAGTATGAAAATATGCCTTATTTCCTCGACGTAAGGGTCGTGAGTCCCCTTAAAAATCGTGCAGACGACGATCACGCTGACTAAGTTAATGCAAGTTTCACTTGAACGTCGTATTCCTGAATTGGTTAAAGAAGAAGACTGTATGATACCACTCATAAACCCATTTTCACCGAGTGAACCACTCACAAGATGTCTAGTAACATAGAAAGGAAACTTATTGATTTGAAAAATAAATTCACTATTGAAAATGAAATTTGATGAGCTTTATTCAGATCGAAATTCTTCTGACATGATAAATTTTGGGTGTTCATTACCCGAGTGAACGTTTCCCAGAGTTAAGAAAATTTGCGAAAAAATTATATATGTCGTTTCGGAACGACATACAGATCCGAGCAAGCATATTCCTCCATGAAATTATTAAAAGCAAAACGAGGTAGCGAATGACTGATTCAAATGTCTCTGCTGCTCCCAATAACACATTTAACACAGAACATTGAAAGACTAGCAAAAACCAAACAGGCTCAAATGTCTCATTAATGGTAAATAAAGTTTATGTGCTGTAATAGATATTGTTTTGCATACAATAATTAAATGATTTTAAAGTGTTAATTGAGTGGTTGAGTCATCCTCCTCACTCTAACAAGTTGAGCAGATTCTACCCCTATCCGTATTTTCAAACCCCAACCATGAACGTAAGAAAGTAGAAAAAGTAATTCACTTGTAAGGCGCATCTGAACTCGTATGTGAAATAAATTGACGCATGGTCTGTAGAAGGCTGGCCACCACTGCTCTAGGGGAAACACTCCGGGCTAATAGTCTCGGAGCTCACAGATCCTAAACCCTATGTTTTCGATTTTTTACTAACCAATCACCTTCTTCCTTTTCGCCAGTTGGTTACATGCTTGTAGAAACAGATAAAACTGCATTAGAGGGCTTGGCCCAGGAAACACAGTGGAACCACAACTTCTGTTGGCCGGTTCAACAAAAGTTAGTAATGGCAATAATCTTGCCATATTGATCTCACCATATAAAGTACTGTTGATGAAGCTTCACTACTTTAATTCTGAATCAGTAACTGCGACTTTGCGATAGTTCCACCGTATGAAGTGCAGCACGTTCTCGTGTATAGAAATGCTGTTAATGTCCATAACATCGTAACTCGTCTTTAGGTATAATACCATATAAGGCACTGTTAGTGAAGTTTCATTTATTTAATAAGTAATTTTTAATCAGCAACTGCAACTTTGCTATAGTTCCACCATATAAAGTTCGGAACATTCTCATAATATTCATTGAAATGCTGTTTAATGTTCATACCATCGTAAAACGTCTTCGGGTAATATACCATATAAGGCACAGTTGGTGAAGCTTCATTACAGAAATTCTGAATCAGCAGCTGCAGCTTTGCGATCATTCCGCCGTATGAAGGGCGGCATGTAAAGTGTGATACACATAAAAATACTTTTTAATGTCCATAAATCGTCGTAATGTCCATAACGTGCCTGATGTCGTAACTCGTCTTCAGGTATTGCTCTCCAAACATGGACATATTTCTGATTAATTTTATAACTTTTTTCAGACCTTAAATAAAATCCCATGAATAAGTACAGATACGCATTATATTATGCGTATCTGTACTTATTGTGCAATCGTACGTTAATAATTCACTGCATTGCGACTTTTAAAAAAATTCTTGACTTTCAAATCTTGCGGTATAATATGAAAAATAAATTCGAGTTGTTAAATTGAACAACATATCAAGGTTAATATAGTATTTAATGAGGACAAAAGAAAACTAATGTAAATTATACTTTTTTTTCTAATGAATGAAAAGTATATTTTGCTACTTTCTTAACAATCCACAATGGCATTCTTTTAAAAATTACAATTTTATCATTCAACATTTATCTTTAACAAAACTAACATAATCTGAAGTTTATAGTGTATATGATATATGTCTTAATACACACTGTTAGAGTGCATCTCGCGCATATCCGTCTATATATGTATAGACCGGTTCGTGCAGGGAAATTCAGTCATTTGGGACATATATTACTTGTGATGAATAAATATTTATGATATAATTAATAAAAGAGCAAAAATATATATCCAAAATAGGATCCAGAAGATTAGAAAATGAAAATTTCGCAACGAATATATCCAATTGGCCTTTAAGGAAACACCACTTTTTTCGAGTAACAATAGAAGGAGAGTGAATCAGAGAGAGAAAGTGTATCCAGAAAATGGCTCTCCAAATATTCAGTCCATCATTCTGTCCTTTAGATTGGAAATGGACCATATATATATTTTTTTTCAAGAATGATCGGAGTCATCGCAATTTCTTTTCTGCACTACATATAGGAAGATTACTGTTGGTAAACTAGATCTAATTGATTTAATAACTTTTATTTCCGAGAAAATGCGGGAAATTTATATTTTTTTAGATCAAAATATTCCAATAAGAGACAGCTCTACTGATTTTTAAAGATTTATTTATCAAAAAGGTAATAACCTGAAACATGTAAATAAACGAGAAATAGTAAATTAAATAAGATTAGGCAAAACCAATTATATTTTTATATTCGTATACAAGGGACTGAATTATATGTTAATAATAAAATTCATCTTTAAGATGTATTATGTTAATTATATAATACATCTTAAAGATGATAATAACGTAAGTTTTATTCAATTTATCCCAAAATCTCTCCGAAAATATTTTTTATATATTGTTAAAAAAACTGTAAGTAAAATTCATGTTACTGATATTAATAATATGTGATGAGATAGCTCTAATCAATTTTTCAAGAACTTTTTTTCTCAAAAAGGTAATAACTTGAAACAAGTAAAGAAACACGAAATAGAAAATTAAATAACCGTTTAGAAAAAAATATATTTCTATCTCGATAAAAAAGGGACTTAATTATAATTAAACTAGCTGAATATCCGTGCTTCGCTACGGAGTACATTCAAATTAAATACAACTGTCAATGTATGAAATTAATGCCAAAATAATATACTTAAAAAATCGTATCGGATATTTTTTAGGCAAAATAATGTAGAAGAAAATATTCAAATTTATTACAACGGTGAATGTATGCAATTAATTTGTATGATTAATATCCATAAAACATACTATTTTGAAATAAATTCTTAAATAACTTCTATGTCAATTAGTCTACTAGTTTAATTTTATCTTTTATCGCATTTCAAAATTGTTTGTCTACTTATTTCGTTGTTATGCACGTGACACAAAATTAATTTAAAGTATCACAAAAAGAAAAGAAACTACGCGATCAGTATTTAATAAATTAAATTCTAAAAATTGATCTTTAAAAATTCCCCAAAAATCAGAAAATGGAGTTAAAGATTCGACAGACTTTTTTTTTATTTTAAAGGATTTTTTACCATATTTATCGTGATGAAAATTTTATAATCATATATAAATTATGCAAAATTTCAGCTGTTTAGGTCCAACGGTTTAGTATGTGCGTTATCAGTCAGTCAGTCAGTCAGTCAGTCAGTCACTGGACTGTCATATATATATATATATATATATATATATATATATATATATATATGTATACAGACAGAGAGAGAGAGAGATTGTAAAATTTATGTTTAAGACGTATTATACTAATTATATAGTACATCCTAAAGATGATAATAATGTAAGTGCAATCTAATTTATTCCAAAACCTCTATGAATATGCATTTAGCTTGCAAATTTTTTGGAGTATATTAATCCGGAAAGTAAAACTTGACTTTTCTGAGGTTTATTAAATTTATATTAAATAACAATTATTAAATAGCAATTATTAAATAGCAATTTATATTAAATAGCAAAGTAAATATACGTCTGAAAAATCCACTCAAATATTTTCAAAAATTTTTTAAAAAATCAGAAATAAATTCATTTTAAGACACTGATCTTCTTATAGTCCAAAATACATCTGTCGAAATATATAATAAGTCTAGTCTCAATAATATAACTATAAATATAGAGATATCCATCGTTGAGACGGCACGTTCTGAAGGCAACGCATTGAGAAATATGAAGAATTTTCGATGACTGTGTGCAGTGAATAATTATACTTATAATTTTGTTAATTATACAATAAGCTGCTTTAGATTTACAAATTTGAGTGGATTTTTCAGACGTATATTTACTTTCGTTCCACAGGGCAATTTTTATAATTTAATTTCTAATATTTTCCTGTGCTACAACATCATTTACCTTAAAATCTCCGACGCAGTTTAAAAGGAAACTTTGTTAATTGTTGTAAATTGTATTTCTGTTAATTGCGTTTGTCCTTTCTCTAACGGTTGAGTCTCGTTCTGCAGCTGTTTGAAAACACTTATATCTTTTATTCCATTGTTTTACTGGTAATAGGGTTTCCTATTTAAAGTTGACTGCAAAATGTATTGTTGTACTCATATGAGGGAGGGGGTTGTAAATTAATCTCATACCGGACGTTCATGTTACTGCTAAATTAACTTTTCTGTCATTTATGTGTTTCATTCGTTTTTGGAGTTTTTAAAGCCCTCGAGTGATTGTCTTTAAAATTTAAAGATTATGTTAGGTCCAATAAAAGAGATAATGTTACAGCGTTTATTGTTTTTAGTAATAAGTTAAATGTTTTATTACCTGGATCTCTTCTTTAATTGTATGTTTTATATTCTTATAAATACATAAATTTTGGTAAGATTCTTCAATTTAGTGGTAAATAACTTTAAGGGGCTATTATATTTTTCAATCTAACAAACAATTTAAAGGAAGAAATCGTGACTTAGTGCCATATTCTGTCACACGGTCATCAACTCCAATTAAACGTGAATAATAAAAAAATTAACAAAACTTTCTATGAATACTACAATAATTGCTAGCTCATTAAATTTATATTTATAGTTAGACATTCAATAGATGCCTTTCTTTGGCGATAATAATAATGTAACATGGCAAGTAATGCTGTTGTAATTTTTAGTTTAATTTGTTATAATTTTCAGTACTAAAAGTCTAAAATTTTTTCACATGATATGTTTACAACTAATACTAGTGTATAGGTTAAAGTAAATAACTAATAACCAAAATTAATACTTTATAAATTCTGATATTAAACTGACAAAGAAGCATCACTCAACTTCAAGTAATTTCCAAACACATTTACAATACAAAGAGTTATCGTCTAACTCTAATGTAAAATATTCCCTAAGTTAGCATTCGTTTGAATGGAATTAAAACCCATTAGGATAATTAGGGTTTCAAATAAATTTCATTTCAGACGGATTTATTGTAACCTTTATATAGATGGACAAGTAAAATTGAAATGCTGTGATAAACTCCGTTAACAAAGATCCTACTGAAATTAGACTGATAACAAAAGTCAAGTGCCTCCAAGTAATGAACTCTGGACCGTGCATGTTTTTGAACTTTGCATATTTGATTAAGGTAATTTCAATTCACATAGCTTGTGTTGTATGGCGATTACATCAAAGTTCAAATGGAATAATTAGGAATAAGTCTATATTCAGTCCTGTAAATTCACTTGAGTCTTTTTACGTTATATGTTAATAGAAGATATATAGCGACCGTTTCCAATAGTCATGTAAGAGAGTATAGCATTCTTGGGACAGTGTAAATTCTTGTGGCAGATCTGTGGAGAGATCAATAGATTTCTTGAAACAGATTGAAACTTAACGTAGTCTTAATAAGATTCATCTCTTGGTTTTCAAAAATATCGTTAAATCATGTATTTACAATTTCTAAATTTAATGTGAGATTTTCTATTATGCAATATTATTATGCTGAAATATAAATATTTAGATTATATTGCATTTTAACGTTTATATCTCAAATATAAAGCCTTGTTTTTACATCTTTAACATTATTAGTTATCATGAAAACTTAAACTGCAGGTCCTGATCAATTAAGACCTCGGATTGCAAAGGAGGACAGTTTGCTCTCTAAACCAATCAATGAACAACCTTTTCGCAAGATATATATGTGTAAGCTCTTCGCCATCTTAGTAGTTCTGGTATTTGAATGAATGATTATTTTATTCTCAGGTATAGTATCGCATTAGCCCCCCCCCCTTTCCCTCCAAAAAAAGTTTATTTATGTGGTTTAAAATTGAACTAAGGCCGAATAATATTTCTGCCCCATAGACCCAGGGGGAAATCAGATTATGAATTTTTTAAATCCAAATATCATGCTAGCTATAACAGATATTATATATAATAATATAAGAATTCCCTGCTATATTTATGTTTATACTTATTTTGTACCTTTAAATATTTGAAAATGATGAAAGAGATTTAAGTTCTCTGGAACTTTGATAAAAATCATCAGATTATTCATTTATATTTTTCTCATTCCATGTAAGACTTCACCAAACAAACTGCTATTACGTACTAATATAAAATTTAGAATATATTTATTACCTTCATGTCGTACTACATTTCTTATATTTATGCTTATGTTTAAGTAACGTCTAGAGAAAAGCATAAAGCCAAGGAACATAACAGAAACTCTAATATAAGTTTTTAGTTATGACAAAGAATAATTCCATTTTAAAATAGTTTTTGGAAATTCTCAGATTTTAAATATATATATATATATATATATATATATATATATGTGTGTGTGTGTGTGTGTGTGTATATATTCCCCCGTTTCAGTGCCAGTCATAACAAACATTATGTAAGGTAATAAACTATGCCATAATATAAAAATTGAAAATACGTGTTATTATAATATCAATATATAAAGCTAGAATATTCAGTTCACCGAACAAGATATTCTTTCCATGCACTTCGATTGAAGCAAAAATATTTTCTACTTGTTGCTTATTGTTATCAAAATTATTTAAAGTAATACTTATATGTTCTTAGAATATATTTCTCATTTCTATGGTTATTTCTTCATTTTAGAATATTAGTCATGGGGAATATATAGTCCAATGGACTTCTAAGTAAATCTCTATATTAATTTCAATATTTCTCATTTTAATATTTGTTGTATTGGACCTTAAGGTAAATATTTTTTTTTTCATTTCGTAATCTGAATAATCATAATTATGTTTCTTCATTTTAAAATATCAGTCAGGGGGAATCTATAGTCCAATGAACTTCTAAGCAAAACTCCATATTTCTTTCAATATTTCTCATTTTAATATTTGTTGTAATGGACCTTAAGTTAAATATTTTTTTTAAATTTCGTAATCTAAGTATTCAGAATAGGCTGTCTACTTGTGAGCTTATTTCTACAACCGAAGACTTGCAATAATGCTAAATAAGTTATCCATACTATTGACTCCCAACATAAGTGCACTTTACTATTTTAAATCGGAGTCTGGCCATGAATCCCTTTAAAATGCATAGCTGATACCAAGAAAGAGCTTTTAAATTTAAGTGATATCTATTAAAATAATCCGCATTTGCTGTACCTAACACGCATTTACTTCCAAGAAGATCGCTCGCCAAAAGGATGATCAGGACGCCGCTAATGCTCTTTAACAAACATTCCACAGAAATGGACCTAATAGCCTTAGTCAAGTACTTCTACGTAATGAGGTTTGTTTACTCCCATGAATGTTCGTGAACAAAGTGCTTTTAATTAAGATAATCTCTTTTCGAACAACGTGGATTTCCTACTGATTGCGTGATGTTTTATTACTGAGAAATAACAACAAAAAATGTATAATAATTAAAAATATGCTTCCTGGGGGAAAATTATTAGACTAAAGCATACTTCCTTAGAAGAATCTTTCATGTAATTTTCTTTTTGAAATTTCAAATATTTTCTTAACACGAAAATTGCTGTATTTTCTTCCTAAATCAAAATAATCAGGAAAAAGAAGTAAGAAAAATTAAGCGAAGGAGCTTCTGATATTTTCTTTGTATTTTTTAATGATAAAAGGAAGTAGGTCCAATTTGCTTTATGCAAAACATTCACCTACTATAACCGATGAAAATTGATATTGTTTTCTTCTTCTTTCCCTTTAATACTACAGCAAAGAATTCCTGGCATGCGTTGCTACAGCTCTTAATGCTTTCAATGATAGCTTGGCTAACAACTTTGGTGACTTAGAAATTGCAGTATTCAGTTTTCAAAGAGCCAACTTTAAAATATTTATTAATGTAACATGATTACTACATAAATCATTAATTTTCTTAAGCAATATAAAATTATGTGTGCCACATTAAGGTCTTCTGCTTGATTAACATTTTTTCTATCTTTAATATGCCAGATTTTGATTGAGCTTTGCATATTTAAGATATATTTAAGTAGTTATTATCACTTTTTTTCACATAAGTCATAAATATACATATTGACTCAAAATTTAAAATCAAACAGTGAACATTTAAAAAGAGAGCTTTATAAAATTCAAAATCCAAATTAAAACTGGCAACATCTTTTGAAGTGATACAACAATAAACGTATAATAATTAAAAATATACTTCCTTGGGGAAAATTATTAGACTAAAGCGTACTTCCCAAGGAGAATCTATCAAGTAATTTTCCTTTTGAAATTTCAAATATTTTCTTAACACGAAAACTTCTGTATTATCTTCCTTAATCAAAATAATCAGGAGAAAGAAGTAAGAAAAAGTAAGCGAAGGAGCTGCTGATATTTTCTTTGTTTTTTTAATGAGAAAAGGAAGTAGGTCCAATTTGTTTTATGCAAAATGTTCACCTACTATAACCGAAGAAAATCAATTTGTTTTCTTCTTCTTTCCATTTAACATGATAGTAAAGAATTCCTGGCATATGTTGCTACAGCTCCTAGCGCTTTCGATGATAGCTTGGATAACAAGTATGGTAACAAAAATTGCAATGTTCAGTTTTCAAAGAACCAACTTTAAAATATTTATTACTGTCCCGTGATTTCTACATAAACTATTCATTTTGGTTAAGCAATAAGTACTGTGTGCCGCATTAAAGTTTTCTGCTTGATTAACATTGTTTCTATCTTTTATATGCCAGATTTCGGTAGAGCTTTATAAAATTAAGATATGTATTTGAGTAATTACTATCACTCTTTTTCACATAAGCCATAAATATACACAATAACTCAAAATTTAAAATAAAACAGTGAACACATAAAAAGAGAGCTTTATAAAATTCAAAATTAAAATTCGTAACATCTCTCGAAGTGATACAACAAAAAAAGTATAATAATTAAAAATATACTTCCTCGGGGAAAATTATTAGACTAAAGCATACTTCCTTAGGAGAATCTTTCGTATAATTTTCTTTTTGAAATTTCAAATATTTTCTTAACATTAAAATTGATGTATTATCTTCTTAAATTAAAATAAGTAGAAAAAGGAAGTAAGAAACAACAAGCAGAGTACCTACTGATATTTTCTCTGTGTATTAATTAGAAAAGGAAGGTCCAATTGGTTTTATGCAAAATATTCATCTACTGGAAGCAAGAAAATCGATTTTGATTTATTCATCATCTTTAATACGACGATAAATAAGTCTTTGCATATGTTAGTAGAACCCTCAGTACTTTCAAAGATAGGTTGAATAACACATTTGGTGGTTTATAAATTGCATTATTCAGTTTTCGAATATCTAACTTTAAAGTATTTATTAGTGTCGTATGTACTACAAGAACTATTCATTTTAGTTCAGCAATTTTTTTTTAATGCGGAGGCACTTGTCGTCAAATACTCGCTTATACGCAGTTTTTACTGTCCATTTTATTATGGGGGCACCATACAGGCGGACATCATTACCCCCTATGAAGGATCGACACAAACGGAGGCATTTTTTGTAGCGCGACACTGGGATTCGATCCGAGCACCCTCTGCACTGAAAATCAGCGCGCTGTACCACAAGGCCGACACATGCCCTAGTTCAGTAATATAAAGTGATGCGCACCACATATGGTCTTCTGCATCATTAAAATTGTTTGCATTTTTTATATATCAGTGTTTGATTAGACTTTGCATAATTAAGATACATATATAAGAAATTATTATCTTTCTTATTCACATAAGCCATAAATATACACATTAACACAAAATTTAAAATAAAACAGTGAATATTTAAGAAGACAGCTTTATGAAATTAAAAATTGAAATTAAAATTGGTAACATCTTTCGCACTGATAATTATAGTTTTTCATCAGTTCGTAAAGCGCTAGGTGTAATTATAGACAAGTTCCATGTGCTAATAACCATCTATCTATCATTAAGGAGAAATAAATATTTATGAGAAATAGATAAACATAGGGTATATAAAAAACTGCAAGGAAATCTGCAAAAATAAATTATTTTAATACTAATATTTAACAAATAAGTCTAATAAAATAATTCAATAAATTTATTTCGGTGGTTAAATTAAAATGCGAAGAACTGATATATTAAACAAAGAGGTTCTGTTTTAAATTATGATACAAATCATGGATATATTGTGACGTTTATAAATACTAAAGAATCAGACTGGACATCATACTATAGGAAATATTATGGTTAACATCTATAATATTGCCATTTATCATTCCAGGCTAAAATAAATCCCTATACCATATTTTTTCAGATAAAGCCGTATCATTATTCTTTTTGAGTATAATATAGAAATCCATTTTTGGCCGTCTGAAATATATATTTCTATTGTTTATAGATTTATTTCGCACAATAGAAACTAATTTCTGGAAATTGTTTTCCGTATCTCAGATATTTGGTAACAATAACAGAAATAAAATATATCCGCGAATTTCATTAACATTTTCCTAATAATTTGGAGATAATTATCATTATAATTTTCGTTTTTCGTCCTAGGGCAATACATTATCCTATGCCATATTTTAGAGTTGTCACGTTCCCTCCATAGTCGAGATATTAACTTCAACCTTTGAATATTTACATTATGGCTACATTTATTACATTGTGATAACCTTTAATGTATTGAGATTGCGTTTAATATTTCTTCAATATTGACACTTATTAGTTCCTCTACATAACACATAAATATTTTGGAATAAGGGTATTGTTTGATATTTCTACGTATTAGGTGTGAGTATGGTGTTTAATGGCATAAAATTTAACATCCATCGATAAGCACTAAAAAAATAACATTAATGTATTCTGCTTCCTTTTTCCACATACATTTTCTCTCCATCCATCTTTTTTTAATCTAAAATATGTCGAGCTGACTCTCTATTAGCTTGGACCAGCAAGGAAAATTTGAGAGTATTCAATAATAAATCACTGAAATTACAAAATGCATAGACCATGCCAAAGCAGCAGAGATTAAAGCAAAATTAGTATAAGCTACAACATTCAGGAAGTCTTCTACTAAGTACCGCCCTAGTTATGGACTCCTCAAACTGTTAATTTTGTACCAGAATTCTAGATAGACGTTGGTTCTGGTAGCCGATAGAAGTGGGCTTGTTGATTGCACTTTGTCAGTCACTTGTAAATATTTACAGAAATTCCTCATTAGGTATTCCTTTTGCTGAAGCATACCCATCGATTATGCTTTCATGAGAAGCCCATAAAAATAGCAAAACCATTATACAAAGATGCCTGTACTCGCAAGAAGTACATTTTTGCATTTAGCCTTGCCTATTTGGCTAGTTTTATGAATTTTGTCATGTTGCGCTATAAATTTTTTACCACAGTTCGTGATAGACGATTTTTTTTACCAGTGACTGAACTTTTTCAGTCACTGGTAAAAATTTACAGAAATTCCGGATTTGGAACTTCTTTCCCTCCAGCTTTGTCTGTTGAAGAGCTAACGATTTCTCTTCTATCCGGCTAACTTATTTTTAACTGAAAACTCCTCCTACACGTATATTTACCAACCGCCAAGAACTTTCCAATAACCTCAGTGCGAATAACTTCCACTTTACTCCTGAAATTTATGTGGCATACTATCCCAGTCGGTAGAGCACGCATTCCGTAAACTTTTGGTCCCGGTTCGATCCCCGGTGGCGACTTTTTATCACTTCTCTTCAATTTAATTTAATTTTAATCTTTAAATTCTTATCTTATTTTAAAATTATTTTTACTTGGTGAAGTCATATGTCTTCGATTTTTATTACTTGCTGAGCACATATATATTGATGCATAAATTTACATAGGTAAAGTCTGTCAGACCCTGGCACTCCGTCAACATGATATACCTCTGATCGCCGACCGTACTCATTGTTTACGTCTTGATGAGGAGCATATAACAAAGTCGAAACCTAGATCCAAGTTTACCTGTACTCTGGGAATGTATATTTTCCTTTGAAATAACTTTCCCTTTGAAATCCTTATTACACAAATCATGTAGATTGATTAAAAATCAATCCTATCTATCTCTATGCAAATTAAAATTTGCTTCACGCAATAAGAAGAATTTATTTAAGAATAGGAAATACAATCATATCAGGTGATCACATCATTTATATCACATTATTAAAACTATACTTTATTTAAATTCCGAAGTTCATTCGTAAAAACTATCCTTAATCAAAGTATCTTTCTTAATATTGCTTAAAAACAAATGTCAGAAAATCTAATTATAGATACTTATTTTTTTAAAACAAAATCCACTGTTTTCAACATTATCCATGACAGGATTTTGAATAAACAGTTTAAACAACTTCTTTCGCCAAGCACTGAATCATCTGCGTCCATAGATTCACCCATAATAAGACCAAAAAAATTTCCTTTTCTTCGTGAGATTCACGTTACAACTGAGGAACTTTTATAACCATTCAGGATTCTGCGCCAGGAAATAAGAAAACTTTCATCAAAGGTCGGAATTCCTTTCGTTCGTTTATGGGAATCGGATTTTGCATAAAAATCTTTTCCACAAATACGCGTCCGAGGAAAGAAATAAAATATATGTGTCTGCAGATCTCGCATTTTGGGAGTCGCGAAACAATTCATGATAATAGAAAAATATTTCCTTAAAAAGGAATCAGTCTACCATCATAAAACAATTTGTTCCTCTAATTTAGAGTACCTTTAGTTTAAATTTTCAATCCATTTTCATTTAAAAAATCAACTCTCACTTAATCTTTTTATAATTAACTTGTAGTTTGCTCAAGTATTACATTATCCCAAAATGAAGTTAATAAATTACATACATACACACACACACACACACATATATATATATATATATATATATATATATATATATATATATATATATATATATATATATATATATATATATATATATATATATATATATCTGTGTGTGTGTTTGTTTGTGTGTGTCAGGTCAAAATAATTTTTAAAAAACATTTAATTCATGCTCAAGTAAATAGAAAACTACGGACAATGCTTGACAAGTGAAAAAAGTTTTCCGAGTCAATTTCACGTAACTTAGATAAATGATAATATGAAGCATATTCCTTTATATTACAAGATTCTTCAGAAGACTTTTACGATCCCAAGATTTGAGTTAGATTTCACAGCAATTGTTCCAGTTTAGCGGAAGGATGAGAGCTTTTAAGATATATGAAGGTGAACCAAAGTAAAGGCACCATTAGAGTCAGCAGTAGAATTGTTTCCAAATAAATGGCGCGTGTTTTACGCTGTGACAGGTTCCGAACGGATGCACGATTAATAACATATAGTCTGATGCTTTAAGAAGAGCGCTTTTTAAAGTCAATCAACTGCAGATCAAATTTACGCTTATTGTAGAAGGTGAGAAGTATTTATAAGCAATATCAATGACTCCAACTCGATGTTGAAAAGAACATCATATTGGGGATGTTCCATAAAATCTGAGAGTAAAATCCCCAAAAATGAAGAAATATGGATACAGAATAAATGTATTATTATTCTTCAAAATATCCTTCCTCGGATGATATTCAACGGCCCCATCGTTCATTCCACTTTTCCAAGCATTTGGCGAAAGCATTTTGAAGAAACTACTTCATTGAACCCTGTACAGCTGCAATAACGTCAGAGGAAGAGTTTTTGGTTTCGAGACACTTGTTGTCACTTCTCAAAGGGGGCAAAATTATAAACCCAACTTTCACAGGTTTTTATACTTTTCAAATACCTGTTTCTATTATCGCACAACACATTGCATTTTTGAGTTTTGCAGATAACTTCATTGGTATCTGCAAAATGGAAACGTTCCTTGACCAACTGCTCAACGGAGAGAACAAGTAATGCTAATATTTGTACATTGATAATTTTTTTCATATATATATATATATATATATATATATATATATATATATATATATATATATATATCTGCGGCACAAAACAATACAGAAAAAGTTTTATCAATGTACAAATATTAATAATAATATAATAATATTAATAATAATATAATAAGTTTTTTTTAATATAAAGATGTTGCCCATATGAGACGTTATAATATTTTGGCAATATCTGAAATCCTTATCAATTTTCAAATTATATTCTAACATCTAGGTCAAAATTAAATGGTTAAAATAAATCTTAAATTTTTATCCATTAATTTGTGGTTATATTGAAAAATAATTCGATGCTAACTCTTGAGGACAATCAAAAGATATGTCTTATATTTATTTGACGTTAATGTCTAAGTATGGTGAGTTTGTAAGAGGATTGTTTTAATTACTTTTGCATCTTTTTTCCATTAATTCTCCCGTAACAACAGAATACTGAAAATTGAATCTGTAGCGCTATACTTCCAGATAGAGCTTATCCGCCGAAATAAAACCTGTTCCTTTGCACATTATCTAATTCCCGCAGCAATGAGGTTCGTCTAATTGCAGTAATGTATAGCCTGTCAAGTCTGTCTGAAGCACCAATCTCCGCTGCCGTTCTCCTTATAGCGTTGCGTTGCTCTATCGCCGTTCCTTTTAAGTATTAACTCAGCGATGGCGTCCGAAACTCGAATTAAAGTCGGAGTCGGTTCTGATACGGTGAAATAAATAACCTTCAAAGTTATTAGGGAATCTCAAGTAAGCAGGTTAGGAAATTATCCACTTTCCCAGCTCTCGCGGAGTAAAGGCAATGGGAATGATAATGCATTTCTCTTTATAGGCCACATTTTAACGCAGTGTGTTATATGTGTATTCTATTACCTGGGCTGTATTATGTTTGTTTAATGAATTTTGGGACTTGGGTTGTCAAGACGGTTCAGAGAGTGGATATGATAGTAAATGTTATTTCTAATAGGGCATAGGTTTCTATTGAGAATAAAACTTTTCATTCGAAGTAATAGAGTTAAAATATACGGCTCATGAACAAGAATGCCTAAATTTTTATTTATATAGATTGGCGTTTCATTTTATTATCTCAAATGTATTGCATAAGAATACGGCTGCAATATTTATTTCAAATATTGTTCTGTCATTTTAAATTGGATGAAGTTTAAGGTGACTGCCCACGTAGAAAATGCCAATTTTTGACTATTTTGGTCAATTTCATTTTTTACAAGAATCGTGAAATTCAATCTTTTCTCTTTTCAAAACTGTTTTGATTTTCATTCTACATCAATTAGAACCATAGTTATAGCTATTTGAAAAAAACGTCTTCTGCTCCAAAATTGAAGTGACAAACAACTTTAAATGCGTTTTTATCAGAATTGTGTTTTTTAGCTCAACGGTTATCATTATATCTCACATAATAATGTATATAATTTGATAAAATTTTCAGGAAATGTTTTAGATGCTATTGTTAATGAAATGAGGCACATTAATTGATGTATAATAAATAGTTTTTTATTTGGGGCTCTTTTTATAAGGAAAGGAATGACGAATCAGGGGAAATTTTCATATTGGAACATAAAATTGTTTGTATTATTTTTCATTTAAAAATTTCTCTTAGATTGTGGGTCATTTTGAAGATAACTGTCATATGTATCATGTATAAGAAGGAAATTAATATAGTAGCATTAGAATTTTGTGCAGAGTGATAGGCGTTTTAGCTGAATTTCATTGAAAATTACTTCAAACTGACCAATATATAAAAAAAGTATGCTATTTACAGGTAAGTTTTTGTTTCTTTTTTGTTCCATTCTGGTCTTTTATGATAAAAGTTCTATTTTACCACAAAAGACCAAAAAATCTTTTAAAAAATGATTTTTAAAAAATATTGGCTCCGAATGTAGGCAGTCACTTTCAACATGCTTAAATTGCCAATATTTTGACCAATACATCCAGGGTATATATTTTGTATATCATCTAAATTTCTGAAGTTATTTTCAAAGTTTACTTTATTTTCTAGCATTTAGGTTAAAATTAAATTATTCAAAATAATCTTAACTTTATTTTATTTAAATTGCAGTTTTACTAAAAATAATTATGTTCGAACTTTTGAGGACAATCGAAAGGTATGTCTCTTAGTTATTTGACATGAAGGTCTAAGTAATATGATACTAAAAGAACACTGTCTTTTTTTACGTTCTTTTTCCATTAGCTTTTTTAAGTAACAATGGAATACTAAAGCTCCAAGTTCCTCTCCACATTGATTAATTTCACCAGCATTGCGATTCGTCTAATTGCAGTAATGTATAGCCTGCCAAGTCTGTAAGAAGCACGAAACTCCGAGAGCGCCTTCCGTACACTGTTGCGATGCTCTATCTCTCGTTCCTTTTAAATATTAACTCAACGATGGCATCCCAAACTCAAATTAAAGTCGGAGTCAGTTCTGATGCGGTGCACTAAGTAGCCTTCAAATTTATTAGGAAATCTCAAGTAAGAATGTTAGGACATTATCCACTTTCCCACCTCTCGCGGAGTAAAGACAATGGAAATGATAATGCATTTTTGTTTATAGTGCACGTTTTAAAGCAATTTATGCTAGGTTTTTTATAATAGTGTGAGCATGTTGATTGCATGTTGGTTTAGCGAATTTTGCGCCATAGATTTTTAAGACGGTAGAGAAAGTGGATCTACTGCTTTAACTGTAAATGTTATTCCTGATAGGACATAGATTTCTGTTTTCAATAAACCTTGTATAAAAGTACGACAAATAGCCAGGAAAGCCTAACTTATTTCTCATATAGATGGACGTTTCATTACATTATCTCAAAAGTAGTTCATAAGAAAAGGGTTGCAATATTTATTTGAAATATTGTCCTGTTTTTTGAAAATTGTATGAGGTTTGGACATCCTTAAATTACCAATATTGTAACGTCATGACATGTATAATTTTTTTGTATATTGTCTTAATTCCTGACTAGTTGGTACCCGTAAAATCATTACGGATAGATAATAAATAAATGTACTAATACACAAATTATACTGAATGCATCATTGCCAAATGTTGAAAATCATAATAATGCCATAAACAAATTAATGTGTTTAAGCAGCCTCGTGCTTAGAGAGTATTTAAAGCTAGATTTAAAAATGTTACTGAGCATGCGCAGAAAGCAATTTTTTTTAATTGTAAATTATCGCCAATTAAACAGCGCGAAATAAACAATTTCCATAAGGTTTAATCTTATATTTCACAGACATAATTATCGTAAAAATAAAAATGGCAGAGAGAGATCTAGATCAACTCTTTGGAATATACGTGTTTATCATTAAAACATGTCACTGAGCATGTGCGTTTCTGAAGACAGATTTCAACATGCTACTGAGCATGCGCAGAAATCAATTTTTAATTGTAAGTTATCGCTAATTAATAGAAATTGCGGATACAAAAGCCAAATTTGACAAATCTACGGATTACAATCTTTCGTTTAAGACCAAAAGGAAGTAAATTGATGCAGTAGTCTTCTCTCACGGACTCCCCAAAACGTCGGCGTAACAACTTAAATATATAGATATAATTTTCAAAGTTTAGATTATGTTCTAACATTTAGATTAAAATTATACAGTGAAAATTAATTTTAACTTCCTTTCTTTTGAATTGTGGTTACACTAATTAGAATAAAATACGAACTAGCTGGTACCCGTCAAAACATGACGGCTGTATAGTAAATAAATGTACTAATGCACAAATTATACTCAAAATAAAAATGACTAAGATAGAGATAGAGAGACTACACAGAATAAGAAAATGAATATTTTTATGCGACGTCATGCTCAGTGAGTATCGAAAGCCCGATTTAAACAAGTCATTGAGTATGCACAGAAAGTAAGTTTTAATTGAACATTATAGCTAATTAATAGAAATTCGGTTAACAAAACCAAATTTAACACACCTATAGATGCAAATGTTTCGTTTAAGACCAAAATGAAGTAAATTGATGCAGTAGATTTATTATACGGACTACCCAAAAAATTGGCTTAGCAACTTAAATAAATAGATTTTTGAGGACAATCGAAAGGTGTGCATCTTAGTTATTTGACGTTAATGTCTCAGCAGGGTGATTTTTCAAAAGTGTTGCTTTAACTACTTTCACGTCTTTTGTTCAATTGTTGTTAAGTAACAACGAAACGTAGAAAGTTGAACCTCTCCCTATATTTCCGGATAGAGATTGCCCGCAGAAATAAAACAAGTTCCTCTGCGCATAATTTAATTCCTGCAGCACTGCGATTCGTTTAATTGCGGTAAAGTATAGCCTGTCAAGTTAGTCTGAAGCACCAATCTCTGCGAGGGATTTCCGACCAGTATTGAGATGCTCTATCCTCGTTCCTTTAAAGTATTAACTCAGCGATGGCGACCGAAACTCGAACTAAAGTTATGATGTGGCGAAATAAATAACCTTCAACTGTAATAGGGAATCTAAAGTAAGCAGGTTAGGAAATCCTCCACTTTTCCAGTTCTCGGATAATAAAGACAATGGAAACAATACATTTCTGCACATTTTAACGCAGTTTGTTCTAGGTGTATTCAATTACCTGAATTACATTATGTTTGTTTAATGAATTTTGGGCCTTAAGTTATTAACCCATTAACCGCCAAAACTATAAGGGGTGAATTTTTTTTTATAAAAATAATATTGGCTATTCATTTGAACATATACAACATTAATTTATGGGTAAAATAACAAAACTGGTCATAACTTTCGAAAAATCGAGTGTTGCGTTCGCGCAACGTCAGCGGAATAAGAGTATTGACATTAAGTGAGTTCAACTGAACTTCTGCAGGGTTTTCTTTGATTTGAGCACTGGGAATTTTTTTTTAACTTTGTTACACTTTAGAAAGATAATGATCACTTTACAGGTAATTTATTTATTATAAAGATTTAACTTATTTTTCCTTTACAAAATTACTTATTACATCCAGAAAACAGTTTCTATCACGAAAAGCTTCACTACAATCACGATGTAGAGTAATGTGACAGACTTTGCATGGATAAATTGTCTGGCTATGGCATTGTTTACTACGCAGTCTTCTGCTGTCTTCGGACTTGACAATAAAATGTCCACGTTCTCCACGTAATGGCTTTTGCATGCTGAATGTCCTTATCAAGATATCAGTAAATTTCTTCCTGAGGTAAAGAATAATATCCCGTCGGCAACAATATTCCAATGAACCGTCTCTTGTAGGCTTCAGATGCTAAAAAATGGGGGTGATTCTTTTGTTGGACACATGAGTTTGTTTATTCGACGAGAAGGGAATAAACCTCTGAGCCAAAGAGAAGATCAAAAAACTCTGCACTAGTTTTATATTGTATTATAATTTTCATATTTCCAATTTGATCCTTTTCTTCATTTTTCGGCTGAGACATATTCAATGGTCCCTTCTTTATCCATTTCAAATTTTCAGTTTTTGTTTTTTTTAAATTTTTTAGAAAAACTTGTACTGCTTTTAGGAGGCAAAAACTTCTTTTTTACTCACAGTTCAATTTCGACAGCAGTATCGCATGGTAAATCATCATCGTCACTATTCAAAATATTATCATTTCCTTCTTCTTCTTCATTAGCCTCTGCTGTCTCTGGTAGAATAACAACAATATCAGTTTAATTCTCGTCATCATTATCTGAATCTTCGTCAAAAATTCTTTGAAGAACTTCTTTAAACGTAAAGTATCTAGTTTTAGGCATTTGTATAACCACAGAAAGGGGGAAAGTTCTACGGAGTCGAGCGACACATGTGAATACCCTTTTCCCGCTGACGTTGCGCCAACGCAACACCTGTTTTTTCTTCCTCCCCCACCCAAACAAAATCAACCGATTGATGGAATGTTCTGATAAACTTTGACCTTAGCTAAAAATAAATCACCCCTAAATCTCATGTTTGTCTCCCTATATTTCTTCTGTGAAAAAGACCAGGAGAAAGTTCTCGTTCAAAAATGCTTAACTATCTGTCTAAGTTTGGAACTCGTTAATTAATTAAAAAAACTGTTGAAGGCACATATTTTTCAATTCGATTATTAGCCCTATTCATAAAATACTGTTAACATAAAATTCATTTGATAGCTAAATTTTTATACGCATTTATTTTGACCGTTGCGTCAACGCAACACCAGCGGTTAATGGGTTAAGGCGGCAGCGAATGGGGATCTACTGACACGAGAGTAGATGCTATTTCTGAGAGGACGACAATTTTATTTTTATAATATACCTTGGATTCTCCATTAAATCAATAGTACACAACAAACGAACAAGAAAGCCTAACTTCATGTTAATATAGATGGGCGTTTTATCTCATTATCCAAACAGTAGTCCGTAGGGCCAGAATATTTATTTAAGAAGCTAAGGCAGCCAAGTGGACCTCGCACGTTGGATCTCGCACGTACGGAGCTCAGTTAAAATTTCGACAAGCTCTACTAAATGCCTTCTTGCCAACTCCAGGTTTGAACACTTTAAGGGGACAAGGGATTATCAACATCGTTTTTTTTATTTTTAATATTTTTCTCTATTTACAAAATTATAATATTTATTATTCCTTTTTACTTCATTGAAGACACTTAGAATCCCCAAATAAGCATTCAGGGACAGGATAAGGCATATTTATCTACAGATTCTTCAAAAAATCTAGAACTTTACAAATTTCCCCTTGTGCCCTCACTTTTTTCTGATTTCTTCCAAATTTCGCGGTATTGTAAATGGAAGTGTTTGTGACAAAACTGTGCTTCATTCTTTGACACCACAAATATTTTTTCAAATTTATAGACTACAAAAGTAAAAACATGCCAAAACATAAAAAAATAGCAGGCAGATTGAAGAAAAAATTATCTCTGAATTTAGATTAATACTAAAAAAAATCAGTGCACAATTATGTTTATATTTATTTGGCAAACTATTATTAAAAAACCTTTAAAATTCAAGGTGTTTAAAGGATATGGAATGCACACGGAACATTCTGAATAATGCTAGAATTTTCAAAAAAGTTTTAAAAAACTGACATTATTCTGCCAAAAAGTCCTCATTTTGGATCCCAAGGGTTTCCAATGCACTAAAAGGAATACTAATTATTCTCATTCTGTATATAGAGTTAAACATTGAAAATTTTAAAAAATCGAAGTTGTAGATCCTTTGGCCCCGTCAATACGTGAGTCGGAAAGTCATTCTATGCGGTATGTAGGGAGGAATGTAAAAATATCCCAGATGTTATTCACTAGAGGTATTCGGTGAAAACTGTTCTGGCACCTTGCTAAGTCATTGGATCATCTATACCAAGGGTTCACAAACTTTTCCCTACATCGACCCCTTAAAACAAATGATTTTCTTCATCTACCCCCTCATATTTTTCTATATAATATGCAGCATTATAATAATAATAATAATTGCACATAAAACACTTAACACAATTTGATCAAGAATATGAACAAAAAATTAGAAAAAGTAGTTCATTAGGTTTACGTTCTATTATTATTTTTGTACTATTTAAATTTTTCATTTCACAAATATAAACAAGATTTCAAAGATTTGCAGATTGTAATTGCATCAAAGTTCGATTTCAATTACTGTGGTGGTTGTGTTTGATGCAATGATAAAACTTTTTTAATGTTTGGCCTGAAATTGATTATTATCATATTGTCAAATAACTAACATAACGGATATAAATAAATATTTTAGTAAACAATTTTACTGACTTATATGTAATTATAATATAATTTCATTCGACACTTTTACAAAAGCGTCATAACATTCGACTTTAGATGGGTGGATCACTCCGCCCTACTCAAACCTGTATTTATACATATTAAAACGGATATTATTACCTAATAATTACATTACTAAAAAATTAAATGACATTTTAAAACAGGAAAATTTATCATTGACCCCCAATAGACCCCCTGGAATACTATAAACCCTTTTTTAACTTCCATCGATCCTCAAGGCGTCCACCTGGACCCAAAGGGAATCCCTGATCTATACGGTGCCCACACTGAAAGCAGATAACGATTCTCTGAAAAGCCCCACACTGGCAAAAAACTATAGTTTTAAACATAAAGATTTTTATACATTGAATTTGCTCAGAAATCTAAATTCTGAATTTTAAAATTTTTTAATGTAACATTTTGAAAACTGTTGAATGTCTTTCGATCAAAGTTAAGCTAAGATTGAATAATTCTTGTTAATTTTATGTGCTACAAATATAGAAATATTGAGATATAAAATCAATTATGTATACATTATTTCGAAAGTTAAGAATTATTTTATCACCAAGGAATTTCGAAATCATAAATACGAGTCTGGATGCTCAATGTAGATACAAAAAATGCTGCTCTGTAACTGTTACAGCTGAAGGTCGTTGTGAAAAGGACAAAACAAATGGGTATACACGCATCATTTACTCTGGTGCCTGTCTGATTTCCGTCTCTGTTTTTGGGGAAGAATGCCGAGATTTATATTGACCCATGAAATGTGCGGATACGTTGCAAGGATTTATTTCAACCGTTTCTGTTCAAATCGACTTCTTACGGTTTTCAATTTTATTTGGGTTTTCCAGGTTTAAAAACATAAAAAATTCAGGAGTATCAGAGCATGTTTGCTTAATCCGGAATATTATGTTCGCAAAAATAACTTACAGAAAGTTTTAAAAAAAGCATGATTCATTTTTTTTTTCATATTATGGCGATAGGTCATGAAAACCATGGCACCTTGCCTGAACAGTTAGCTCAAGACAAGGAATCAGCATAAATCAGACTGTTTAACATCTAAATTTTAACAGATAATTAGAATATTTCTGTTATAAAGTTAATATTATTGCACAGTTGTCAAATTTTTTAGAATTTGATGAAACAGCTAGAGTAATATATATATATATATATATATATATATACAGGGCCTCCCAGAAGAGTGGGGGGGGGGCAACTGGCGCACTTTGACCCAGGCCTCCAACTGCCGCAGGGGCCCCAAAATTTTTTTTTAAATTATTTATTAGATTTCCTCCGAAAGAAAATTCTGAAACTTGTACCGTACTTCAAAATTCAAAATAATCTCCTGAAAAAAGGACCCCCCCCCCCCAAAAAAAAAAAAATTGATTAATCTGATTTCTTGGGGCCCCCAACAGAAGTTTGCCCCAGGCCCCGTAAAGTCTCTGGGCGGCCCTGTATATATATATATATATATATATATATATATATATATATATATATATAGAGAGAGAGAGAGAGAGAGAGAGAGAAGAGAGAGTGAATAAGAAGATAGTGTTACATAACACCTAGGTTTTGATAAAATGTTCTCAGTATTTCTCTTAATGCATACCGTTTTAAAGCAAGTGGAAAAATTATACCTAAGTATTACCTATCAATTTTTCAATATCTCCTAACAGAAAATTACATTCCTGAACAATAAATAGCTTTGAGGAAGTTCATATATGAAATAATACTAAAATTTAACCTTTTACGGGCTGAATAAACCGTTTACGGGCCGAGAATAGTAAGAATGAAGGAAAAATGTATTTTTAAATTTAAGTGCAGAAATGAATTAAGTTGAAAATTTATAAATTTAAATGAAAACAATTTATTTTACTTAAACAAAATATCAAAAATTTATATTTATACTTTTATTCCATGGTACAATGGAAAGAATGTTATATGTAATTTTTTCTTGCACTCACTGAAAGCTAATCTTGCATTTACTGTACACTGTGCACTGTGCACATCTACCTTGAGTTGTTTGTACAAGAAAATGGCTATCACTCTTTCTCTGTGATATAGGGTGGTGAACTTAGTGTCCTGGTTGAGGCCCATCCTTTCTTGGTGCAATTCATAGAAGAGCGACTATAATCTCTCAGTGAAACTCCAGATGATTCATCTTGGTATTTTTTTCCTGAATTGCTGAATGTAGAAGACAACCAGTGACAACAGTCATATTTAATGAATTATCAAATAAATTCCACCACCATTTCTTGTTGCGAACCGTGGGATGGTAGCTGCCTTACATTCTATCTAGCAGATCAAATCCAATCATTCCAGTATTAAATTTATGTATTAAATTTGGTTGTTATCTTTCCAATTTCTTCTGATCTTTACGTGGATATCTTTTGGTCTACTGCATTCGGAGTTGAGTGCAATAATTTGAAGACACCGTCACTACAGAATTGTCATTTCGGCGGCATTAAAAATATCGATCCATCACTTTGGTAATCAAATGAACCTCTTTCTAGTTTTTTCATCTCCTTTGAGATTATCAGTGGACATTTTTGAATTCAATGTTCTTTGTAAGTTTCAATAGCTAATATATTTCTACTTTCGAGATCCTTCATCAAATCTTTAGTAGTAGTAAAAGAGTTATCACAAAATATTTCTACTTGAAGAGCGTTTGCAACAACTGTTAGAAAATTATTTACAACCGTAGTACCAAGAGGGTCTATTTCATTTGACTGCGTTCCTGAATCCATTTTATATGAATAACCATTATTTCAACTTTCAACCAAAAACTCCCAGTACAGGAAATAATGGCGCAGTATAGTGGTGACAGGTCAATGTTCCCATTTCGGGACATAAATATTAAACTAATTACACCAAGTGCATTTCCTTTATATTTAATTAAACTTTATTTTATTTTATATTCTTGCAATACCCTTTTAAGTATGCCTACCAAATTTTAGAAACATTGGATTGTTTTTCTCATTTATATGTATTTTTAAGTTGTGCTCTGTGAAAAAGGAGGAAAAAGGCCATTTTTTGATTTTTTGTACGTTTCCATTTTTAGGTTTGAAATGTGGTTTCTATTTCAAAAAATCAAGATCATCTTTCTGTTACAACTGCTAATTTTTTCACCGCAATATTGATGAAATTTAATTTTTAAATAAATTTTCAATTTGATGTTCCCAATTAGGAATATTGGACTGTAAAAGGTTAAGTAGCGTATAATTCATACATAATACGACTAGGTGAAAATGCTAGATTATGTTATACATTAAAATTTGCAATCTGTGAGGTAATTACATTAATATCACAATAATTTTCTTCTTTGAAATTCCTTTCAGAATGCATAAAATGTTTGGGAAATAATAAAGTTAGCTTAATGTCCTAATTATTTATATATTTCAAACATTAAGCATTCAATATTTTTATCACATATATTTTTCCCATATAATTTTCACATATATTTTTCACATATGTTTCATAATCAAAAATGCATTTTACAGTTTTCAATTAATTTACAGATTTTAAAAAAAATATGCTAAATTTCTATTATCTAATCATGGTGTACACAGTTTAGGTAGGAGAAAGAAAATAAAATGCTTTTAAACAATATCACCAATTGATTTGGATAAGAAGTGTCTTAAAAGAAAAGTTTCCATGAATTACTTCGGGAGTAATTTTATATTTTATAAAGTTCAGTATCCATTACATCGGACCAAAAAAAGTATCTTCGAAAATATACAGTTTTTTAAACTATAGTTTCCGGGGGAAAAAAGAATGCACGTTCATTTTTAAAAGTTTTTTTTTCAATACCGGAATGATTTTTCTCCAACTTTCCAAGCATTCTGGCTTTAGGAAAAATACGGAAAAGCAGATACACTTCAGAAAAATGGTCGGAGAAAATTGTAGGTAGTCAGTGGAAACCATTAGTGTTTATGATCGATTTCTTTGGAAACAAATGGGCCACATTCTCTGCGAAGATTTCCTCTCCAATTCATAAAATGAAGTAGGGTGTACCTGAAATTGAAGAATCTATATATCTTGTTTAAAAGTGTATCGCTTCTGAGCTCTGTTTAGTGTCTTACTTTTGGTAAGTTAATTTTTATCTATTGTGACTGGAACGTCCAGGATTCCACTAATAAGTTATGACATATTTACCGCTTCATATAAAATTGATAAAATCAGAGAAGATTAGATGAGTCTCTATTAAGTGAATTGATTGCAAACATCTTTAATATTGGTACCGATTCTTAACGTGTAATTAAATTAGGAATGCTAATTCTTTCATTGATAAGTAATTATAAATTTTAATTCCACTTTTAAATTTACGTCTTTATTATTAGAAAGATTTTTAAGCTCATTCAAACATTTGGAAAGTTAAAAACTGACTGTAAAATTGTGAATTTGAATTACTACAGAACACTTTATGGGGATTAGTGAATTATAAGAGTTACAAAACTAGGGTATCAAGGAAGATAATATTATAGAATCTCACATATACAACTAGGTACATATGCATATATATTTATCAATATGGGATTGCATTTTTTAAGAAGTGATATGGTTGAAACGCAACGTTTAACTAATGTTTATTCCTGTCACTTTAGTATATTCTAATATTTTTATTGACATATTTCTCACTAAATGTATGTTATCATGAATCCTAATTCATTTCTGTTATTATACTCAAGACGTGAAACTTAATTAGACGGATGAATTTTACAAATGTACCGGAAAGATGTACCTGTAGCAGTGTTTTTACATTTCTCATGAATATTTCTGCTTAATAAAATGGGGACCATATTTGGGGAGCTTTTATACATGCGTCATTCTCTCTGCATCCCATATATATATATATATATATATATATATATATATATATATATATATATATATATGTATACACACATATATATATATTATATACATATATATATATATATATATACATATATATATATATATATATAATATATTAATATATATATATATATATATATATATATATATATATATATATATATATATATATATATATATATATATATATGTATACACACATATATATATATATATATATACATATATATATATATATATATACATATATATATATATATATATATATATATATATATATATATATATATATATATATATATATATATATATATATATATATATATATATATATATATATATATATATATATATATACTAGTTATCAAACATTAAGGAAAAATCACAAAAAGAGGGATAACACGTTCAAGACTAGGCCAATCTGTTAACAATTTTAATATGTTGTTAAATAAAAGGTGCTGAACATTACTACATTATACAAAATAGTGGCGCTGCAGTCGGAATACGTCATTTGCGAGGAGCTTAGAAGTACATGTCTGAGAGCAAGGTGGTAATTGTCGCTGCGAGGCTGAGATTAGACATCCGGCATAGCCAAATTGTAACAATGACCTCTAGGCATCATTTGAACGAAGAAATGCGATGGCGACCTAAACGATTGGGAGACTAGAGGCAGGACAAAGTCAGACAGAAGTGGCCAGATGGCTAAATGTGAGTCCGTCTGTGGTTCATAGACTTAGGCGACAAGTTCTAACCACGGATTCGGCATTCAGGAGGTTCAGCCAAGGACGGCCATACGCTACAACGAGTGCCAATGACCGATATTTTTCATTATGCACACGAATGGTTAGAACCGCAACTCCGTCTGCAAATTCCGTATGCAGACGGAGTTGCAAACTTCCTCCCTCGCCGCAAGCTTTGTAAGGTTGGTATCAACGTCAACCGTGCGTTAAAGGCCTTCACGAAGGTGTTTTTTTGCGAGGCGACCAGCCATTTTCGTCACGCCATAGGAGGGGACGTTTGCAGTGGGCACGCCAACATGTCCACTGGACGTGTGATAAATGGAGGGCTATTCTCTTTACGGATGAGTCCAGGTTTGGCCTCCGAAGCGACAGTAGGCGTATTCTTATTTGGGAAGAACCTGGAACTCGTTTTCATCCATCATACATCCGTGAAAGAGATGCATGCGGATCAGGCAGTGTCTGTGTTTGGGGTGGTATCTCTTTGGGTGGACGCACATACCTCCATGTCTTTCCCCGTGGCAATGTGAATGCTCACACCTATAGAGATGGCATCCTTTATGCTTATGTGCACCCTTATGCCGGGGCAATAGGTAATGCGAGACCGCACAGGGCTCGCATTGTGGATGCTTATCTTGAACAGGAAACAATTCAGCGCATGGATTGGCCAGCTCGATCACCGGACCTGAATCTTATCGAGCATGTTTGGGACGCTTTAGGTCGACGTATAGCTGCTCTTAATCTTCCTCCTAGGACCCTAGCCACGCTTTCAACTGCTTTGCAAGAGCAATGGCTCTCATTTCCTACCGAACTCATAGACCGCATAATTGACAGCATTACACATCGCTATATGTGCTGTATTGCTTCTCGGTGGGATCATACGCCATATTAAAGGTACTTTTCCTATATGAAACTAACACATCCGATTTGTTCATTGTATACATATGCTAGTTTTTATAACACCATAATTGTTTGGCGATATATTTTTATGTTATTTTATACCTCCGCATGTGTTGTATAATGTGCAAAAGTTTCATTAAATTCTACGCCTAACTTTTTGAGTAATCGCTATTTTGTGACTTTTCCAGGCCAGATTATAATCTTTCAATATGCAGTCAGTCATTATGATTCGAGTGACAATAAACAGTTCTTTTTAATTTTCCAAAATATCTTTATTAACTTCACATAAAACTTTCTCGACTCCAATAATAAATTATCGTTACACTAATTCACTTATCAAAGCTCAAAACTTTATTTACGATTTTAAAAGCTTCTCGCCATTCATCTCAATCGCGAATTGTCCCGACCCTGTGACGGACACATCCTGCTGCTCTGAAAGTCTACAAGCCTCTGATGTTCTTTGTCTTTTCAAGCCCGCCTAGTAATATCTCCTTCGCCTTTCATGGCAAGTTCTAGAATTCTATTTGCTGAGGCTCACAGTTTTTTCGCGCGAAACCCTGTCTAAACTCTAAAAATAACTCTCTACGCGATTTGGCCTGCAATCCTCATCTCTTGATTCTTCCCAAAGCCATTTAGTTCGATTAATAATTCCTGTAGCTTGTTCATTCGTATACCGCATCTAGAAATAATCATGGCATTTACCGTTTTAATTACGATTTTCTATAGAAGAACTACCTTTTTTAACCCTCTTTAATTCTACCCTCTAAAAATATATTACTTACACACACACACACACACACACACACACACACACACACACACACACACACATATATATATATATATATATATATATATATATATATATATATATATATATATATATCAAACCACCAAATTTCAGATCACTGTCTCGCTGACATTGTAAACCGATGGTTAAGAATGTTTGTATGGTATAGACAAGTGTTATTCACTTTATGATATGGATTGATGTAAACTTAGCTTCAAGACAAAAAGTTTGATCACAGTATATTTACATAAAAGTATACATATTTTCTTTTAATAAAAAACAGTAGAATTATTTTTACTCCTAGTGTATAGCAAAATCATCAACGCAAGATCTTTTTTTATATTAGTCCTAAATAAGTGGGCCAAACACAATTGAAACCTAATTTTGGGGTATTTTTTAATCTTAAAAAACTGCCATAGATCTTATTGTATGTCCTCAAAGTTATACATTTATGTGATTATTTCAGCATCCTAAATAAGAATATATATATATATATATATATATATAAATGAAAAAAATCTAAAACATTGTAAGAATTGCTTTGTATCTTTTCAAGATTAAAACAGATTTCTTTTTATAAAAAAAACTTTTTTACAAGGACATTTCCGATACCCTTTTTAAAATAATTTTTCATTCCTTTCTTGAAACCTCTTTCTTAATTGAATTTAGAAAAATAGCATAAATTACAAACACTTTATCGGAGCATACTGTTAAAAGAAAAATGAATCTATTTGATCAAAGAAATGATTTACATAGTAGAAACGGAGAATAAAAAAAACGGCCATTGAATTCCAAACCTTATCCGCTTTGGAGGTTAAATGTCTAAATTCTTGCCTCCTTAACCAGTGGGTTCTTTTTTCCTTTCCGATGCCTATCTGATTCAGAGATGAATATCCGAGAGAAATTTAAGGAAGGGGAGCTTCCTTTTTGAATACGATTTAGCATCCTTCGAGCGGAGAATCCGGATGAAGAGCAGAACAGAAAAAAAAGTAATTCTTTGGATAGATACGCGTATGTGAAAAATCTGATTTATACAGATCGCCAAGTATGTAAATTTGCGAAGTCAGACCTTAGTAAATTCGGCACACATTTCGTTTAGACTTTTGACTGTTTTAAAGTCCTACTCAGTTATTTTTGCAGTAGTGCGTTTCAAATGCACAATGTTAAAGTGGAATATTTTTCAGGATTATTGTATAAAAGTAGCATTTTAAATACATACATATACATACATATATATATATATATACATATATATATATATATATATATATATATATATATATATATATATATATATATATATATATATATATATATATATATATATATATATTATATATATATATATATATATATACATATATTATATATATATATATATATATATATATATATATATATATATATATATATATATATATATATATATATTATATATATATATATATATATATATATATATATATATATAAATATAAGGAGGAAAAATGCAGTTAAAGTTTGATGAATGTAAAAAATTTAATAATACATAGTAAGTTTAAGATAATTACTAAGTTTTAGTTCAATATAAAGATGTTGCGCATATGAGACGTTATAATATTTTGGCAATATATGAAATCCTTATCGAAGAAGAAATTATTTTAGAACATCTATGTCAATATTAAATGGTAAAAGAAAATCTTAAATTTATATTCATTAATTTGTGGTTATAATGAAAAATATTTCAATGGTGATCTCTTGAGGACAATCAACAGATATGACTTTTATTTATTTGACGTTAATGTCTAAGTAATGTGATTTTGTAAGGAGGATTGTTTTATTTAGCTTTACATCTATTTTCCATTAGTTTTCAAGTAACAACAGAAAACTGAAAAATGAATTTATATAGCTATACTTTCAGATAGACCTTATCCGATGAAATAAAACCTTTTCCTTTGCACCTTATCTAATTTCCGCAACAATGAGGTTCATTTAATATATATATATATATATATATATATATATATATATATATATATATATATATATATATATATATATATATATGTATATATATATATATATATATATATATATATATATATATACATGTGGGTGGTCAGGCGGGTATAGGTGTGTAAAAATAAGGCTCCATTAGTTAATAATGATATTCCATTAATTCTCTATCTTTTATAGTCTTTCCCCTTACGTAACTACTTCCGTTTCTGTGTGACACCTAGCTATTGTTGAGGATATTTCACAATAGATGATCCCGTGGACAACCGAAACTAACTTTCCATTCTCTGAGAGGAGAGTGTAACTACGTTTCAATTATCGTATTGGATATGGGTTAAGCAAAAATACTTTCTCGCTGTAAATAGCTTTTATAAGTAACTTTGCGTATGCTGCTTACAAATGTTACCGAACAAAATATCAGTACAGTAGATAAATTTTACTTTTAATAATTTAACTTATAATTCCCCTCCACTGGATTTTTTGATTCCCTTTCTTTACTTTATGATTCCTAGATTTAATACACACACACAAATATATATATATATATATATATATATATATATATATATATATATATATATATATATATATATATATATATATATATATATATATATATATATATATATATATATATATATATATTTATATATATATATTTATATTTATATATATATATATATGTGTGTGTGTGTGTGTGTGTGTAAGTGTAAGTAAACGACCTTTCACAGCATAACTCTACGAAATTGCATGTTAATAATGAATTACTAAGTTTAGTTAACTAGTCAATTAAACCAAACTGACTAAAACAAACTCATAGCTTTTTACAAAATAAATTTCTCCATTATATAAGACTCATAAATATGTATAAAAGTCAAAACATATCTATAATTATTATTAATGATTGAGAAATTATTAATGATTACGATTTCATTTCTTCTTCTTCGTCAATCTGAAAGCGGAAAGCAAATCCCTTATACGTAGTGGAGATTATTACGCAAATAACATTTTTCTTAAATAGATAAAAGAAATTAGGTATGACAGCTTCGAAAAATTAGGAATCAATGACTCTTATGAAATTATGACATTAAAGCTTATCTTAAATTATTTATATGTTATATAATTTACATTAAAGGATCTTAATTTTTAGCACTGAAGACATAGAATTAGTCATAAATATTATGAAAAATAATTTATGTTCCATATTAAATGAAACGTTGCAATCCGTAAAGTTCAAGTCTCCAAATTAAATATCTATAATAAAATCTACTATGTAATGAAATCTTTCACATAAATACTTTGAATGATACTGTTTCAATTAGAAGTACTAGAAAAAATACATAAATCGTTAAGAAAAAATACATGCAGATTTTATATATATATATATATATATATATATACAGACATATATACAAGGTGATCAGAAAGTGTCAGTATACATTTGAAGAAGTAATAATTTATGGAATAATGTAGGTAGAGAGGTAAAAATTGACACACATGCTTGGAATGACATGGAGTTTTATTGCAACCCCCCCCCCCCAAAAAAAAAAAACTTCAAAAAATGGCTGACAGATGGAGCTTTATGTGATAAGAAAAGCAATAATTAGCATAAGAAATTTTGACAAAGCAAAGGTGATGTTCTTCATAACAAATGCTCAACATTTCGACCGTCATTCCTCATCAATAGCTGTAGTCAAGGGACAATGTTGTGAACAGCACTGTACAGCATATCTCTATTTATAGTGAGACATTGGCGTTGGATGTTGTCATTTAGCATCCCTATTGATGTGGTCCATCGTGAACTTCAAAATCATTCTCTTCACAGCTGGAATTGTCATAGGACCTTTATCCTTTCAAATGCCCTTCCTATGGCTATACTATCGTAAAGCTGCAGTAGCAGATTCCCCATTCTGACAGTACAGCTTCACTAAAAGTGCCTTTTCTGGTAACGTCAACATGCTGCGATTGCTGGTGCATCTGATTCCCTCCATAGGACCATAGGAACAATTGACTAACTGTGTTACCTAGGCCAACGCCTTCAAACACAGATATTTCAAGAGGATGTCAGCGGAGAGCGGAATTACCACCGAAATAAGTATTGAAAGTTCGTAGAATAGCATCAACAGTTCAGGACCATAGGACCATAGGAAAATGGGTCACAACTGCAATTCCTGGGCCACGCCCTCAATTGCAGACTTCCAGAAGGTAGGCAGAGGGGAACCAATAGAAACAGAGAGAAGAAAGGAGTAAAGTGATTGGATCGCTCTCAATCCGTGAGTTCATTGTATAAGAAAAATGTGAGAAAGCGACTAGCAGGGCAGTAGATTGGAGGGTCTACTATCGATGCTAAGAAATGCAATAATAGAGGAGAAAGTTTAGGGATAGTAAGACATTTTTATATGATTTTTTAAAGATTTTTATAATGTTTTTTACCTTGGCAAGCCAAGTATTATTTTTTATTTTTTATATTTTTCGGAAGAAAGGAGAAAACAAAAAATAAGAGACGTAAGTAAGAGAGGCCGTTTCCTGTTTGAGGGGTCAGCATGATCATAATTTGCTAAATCTTTAAGTAAGACATTATCAATGTTATTATGAAAATTAATGGCTAGTTTTTGGAGATAATTTTTGAGAGTGGGGAGACCGATTTCGCGATAAATATCTATATTACGAAAGTGCCAGGGGGCATTTATTATTTGTCTGATCGTACTGCTCTGTTGGGAAGCTAGTTTTTTAATGTGCATATCAGCACAGTATGACCATGCTGGCCCACCATAAGTTAATATAGGACGAAGAAACAATTTATAAATGAGCAATTTATTTTGAATGCTCAATTTGCTGTTCCGAGCAATTAAGGGGTAAATTAATCTGCGAGCTGCTCGGAACTTGTCCCTAACATGTGTGATGTGATATTTAAAGGTGATATTTTTGTCGAGGATGATTTCAAGATATTTTACTCTATCAGACCAGGGGAGATTGGTGTTTCCTATTTTAATTTGGTGGTTAATGAAGGAGTTTTTACGTTTAGTGGTGAACATAACTGCTATGCATTTTTCGTTGTTAACTTTGATCCTCCATTTGTCGAGCCATTGTTGGATGATAATCATGTAATTGTTAAAATTTTTGGCAAAGTTTTTCCCTGTCAGTTCTCATTTTTCTTCTTCAGTTTAGGCATAATAGTTATTTTCAGGGTCTTTTAAAGGGGAATGGTTCGGAATTGGTTCTTAAATCTTTTAGCGGCTCGCCTAATGGAGTTTTCAGTGGTGTCTAGTGATTCCATGTAATTTTCCCAGTTTTTGTTAGAGATGTCGTGAAGGTAATATTTAAAATCTTCCTGAGTTTGATTCATTCTTGTTTTATTTTCGGGAGTTCTGTTGTGTTGCCAGTTTTTACGTGCCCTGTTTTTATTATTGATTAGGATTTTTAGGTGTTGGTCGTGGAGTGTGTTTGTTTTAGGGGGAATTAGTTTGGTGCTGTTATTTAGACTATTATTTATGTCAGTAGTGATGCTAGTAACTAAGTTTTCTAGATCATTAATATTATTTACTATAGGGGGAATGTATGGAGTATTTTCGAGGTTACTTTTAAACAATTTCCAATTAATATGCTTTGAGTAGTTATTTATTAAGGGGTTATTATTAAGTGGGAGTTTAATTTCTACAGGATTATGTTCGGAGGATAGAGCACATAAAGTGTTTATGGTTAGGTCGTGGGGGAATCCTTTAACTAGAGCAAAGTCAATTACACTGCTGTTACGACTAGTATAATGGGTAGGGGTGGAGGGGGCAATGATATCAAAGTTAGTTTTACTAGTGAAATTATAAATTAGATTACCATAACAATTTTGAGTGGAACAGTTCCATAGTTTGTGCTGGGCATTTAAGTCGCCGAAAATTAGGGTGTTTGAGTTTATGGTGTTTAAAATATTTAAATCATTTTTAACGTCGGCAGTTTTTTGAATGGAGGGGATGTAAGTGGAGATAATGGTATAGAAAGGGAGATTTTGGAGTTTAATATTAACAGTAGTAGCGTTGATAATTTTAAGAAGAGGGAGAACAATTTTGTGATGGGGTAGAGAATTTTTAATTAAAATAGCTGTGCCTCTCATGGGGACGGTGGAATTTACATAGTCAGTTCTATAGGTAGTGTAATTAAGTACTTTTAGTTTATCCTCTAGTCGGAGGTGGGTTTCTTGCAGAGAATAATATCAGAGTTATGCTCATGTATAAATTGCTTGAACTCACGGATTTTAACTCTGATGCCATTGGAATTCCATGCCAAACAAGAAAGAGAGGGGCTTGCCATTAGCCAAGGGGTTGAGTAACAAGTCTCATGCCGTTGATGAAGCCAAATAATTTGTCCACAGCGGTCTCTTTATACCTCATATCAGCTTTTACAGATCTAAGTTGATTTAAAATGCTTGAGAAGTCAGGAATACCTAACTCCTCAATCAAGATATTAATTAGTTGGTGGACTTCTTGAAATTGTTTTAATAAATTAAATGTGTTGCTATTAACAGGGTCTTGGTTGGGGACCGTGGTGGAATCCTGATCAGGCATGGGGCTGGTTTCTTTACTGGTACTGGGATTTGGGTTTGTTATCTGTGCATATGAAATGCCTGCAGTGACTATTTTGGATAATTTTGCTTCCTGTTCTTTGGCCTCATTTTCTGCCTTCTTTTTCGCGATTATGTTATGTGGGAACTTAGGGCACCCACGGTAATTTGCAGGATGATCACCTTGACAATTGCAGCATTTAATTATCTTTGCAATTTTCCCATCCGGGCAGTTTTGCGTATGATGGTCTCATGCGCATTTTACGCAGCGAGGTTCCATGTAACAATTTTTTGAATGATGATTTAGTGTTGACATTTAAAGCATTAACTTTATTTAAAAGGGGATTTATACGGTTCTATGGTGATTCTGATATAGAATAAGGAGTTCAGCTCGTAAATATTTTTCGCTTCGTCACTCGGCGTGAGTTGCACTTGGTATAGGGGCATTTTGGTCAGGTCTTTTCTTTGTAGTTGAGCTACTTTAGTTACAGGGAAACCGATGTCGTTTAATTTTTCATAAATCTCTTCAGGGAAGTAATCAATTGGGAGGCCTCGTATAACTACTTTTAGGGGTTTAATAACTCCCAGAGGGAGTAGAAATCCTTTAATATTGTTGGTCTTCATGCATTCAGTTATTTGCGTATGGTCTTCAGCTGTGGAAGGGTCTATTCTAATAAATTCCGGTCCAATTTTGGCATGGAATTTTCTGGCATCATTCTTACCTGCTAGGATTTTAAGAATTTTCCTAAATTTTTTTGTTTTCACTATTGTAAGATGTTTAATTTTACTAGTAGCATTACTGATTCTAGGATTTTTGGGTGTATTATCATTTAAATTTTGTTCAGGAAGAGCACTATATTTATTTTTAATTGGCGTAGATGGTGTGTTACCTCCAATTGCAATAGCTTTTTTCGCCGTTAATCGGGCAGCAGGAAAACGAAAGTCGTCAGCTTTAGCCGTTGACTTGGTAGGGAGAGAAGGAAAATCAACTTTAGTTTCTTTCCTAGCTTTTTTGTTTGGGTAGTGGAAGATGAGGGAAGGTTAGTATTTGTAGTTGAGCATAGAGCTCGTTCAGATGGTTCCCATGCTTACCTAGTCGATACATTTCATAGGCGAGTTGATGGACTGCCGTGGTACCGAGCCGGTATTGTATCTTCAATCAGGTCCTTTAGAATATTGCGGTATTCTTGATTTAGGCTGCTTATATTTGGCACTGGTGTAGTGACTTCAGGAAAATGCACACCTCCTTTTATACGCGATTCTCATGCAGCGTCACTGACGTTTTGCTATCCAGAGCCATCTGTTCTCCATTTATGAACCTTTTTTGTGGTTACGATAAAACCCCATGTCATTCCAAGCATGTGTGTCAATTTTTACCTCTACCTATATTATTACATGAATTATTACTTTTTCAAATGTATACTGACTTTCTGATCTCCCTGTATATATATATATATATATATATATATATATATATATATATATATATATATATATATATATATATATATATATACACTGCTGGCCACTGTAATTGCAACACCTTGAAGGAAACATGCAAATAACATGAAATTTACAACATGCATTAGCGGAGGTGAGATATGCAAATGATTAGAATTTCAGCGCAGACGCACATCACGCGCGCCTGTGGCGCCACTTCATAGAGCTATTTAAGGCTTGGAGATTTCGACGATTTCAAGTTCGGCAATTGTGTTTTTCTTGTGGTTTTTTCAAAAAAACGATCAATTATGCCTCGTCGAAAACAGCGATCATCTTTTGATCAAGTATCCGAGTTCGACAGAGAAAGGATAGTGGCCTACCGAGATTGTGGATTATCTTTCAGGGAAATCGGTAGTCGTGTTGGAAGAAACCAAACAACTGTAATGTGGATATGTGATCGTTGTATGCAGGAGGGTACAACGGACAGGCGTGTTCGATCGCATCCACCACAGCGCACCACTTCACTGGATGACAGGCAAATTGTGCGCATGGCAGTGACGGATCGCTCAGTCACATCACGAACCATAGCACAGCACATGCAGTCTGTAACGCATCATCCAGTGTCTGCGCGTACCATTCGACGCCGTTTACAGCAGAGTGGTCTGTCCGCAAGACGTCCATTGCTTTGTCTACCCTTGACGCAGAACCACAGACGTCTCCGCCGCCAATGGTGTGATGACAGAAGGATGTGGACGGCAGAATGGAATGAAATTGTCTTTACAGACGAGTCACACTTCTGTCTGCAACACCACGATGGTCGCATTCGAGTTTGGAGACACCGTGAAGAGAGGATGCTGAACAGCTGCGTTATGCACCGCCACACTGGTCCTGCACCGGGTATTATGGTATGGGGTGGTATTGGATATCACTCTCGCGCACCTCTAGTACGCATTGCCGGTACTTTAAACAGCCAGCGCTACATCTCCGAGGTGTTGGATCCAGTTGTCCTTCCTTACCTTCAGGGCTTGCCCACAGCCATATTTCAACAGGATAATGCGCGACCACACATGGCACGCATTGTCCAACGGTTCTTCGTCAATCGCCAGATTGAATTGCTTCCCTGGCCGCCTCGCTCTCCGGATCTTTCGCCAATAGAAAACATGTGGTCCATGGTTGTTCTATGATTGACCCAGATTCCATCCCCAGCTGCCACAGCAGATCAACTTTGGCAACGTGTGGAAGCTCCTTGGTCTGCTGTACCCCAAGAACTCATCCAAAGTCTCTTTGAATCAATGCCGAGGCGTGTGGCAGCGGTGATCTCCAACAATGGCGGCTACTCTGGCTACTGATTTTGGCAGGAACCACACTTCACAGAAGTCTATAAATTTAACCATTTGATACTTGGTCAACATGTTATCTACAAAATAAATTTTGTTGTGATATCTCTTGTCTTTCTTGGTGTTGCAATTTGGGTGGCCAGCAGTATATATATATATATATATATATATATATATATATATATATATATATATATATATATATATATATATATATATATATATATATATATATATATATATATATACTGCTACACAAACAAACAAACACACACACAAATATATATATATATATATATATATATATATATATATATATATATATATATATATATATATATATATATATTTGTGTGTGTCTTTGTTTGTTTGTGTAGCAGTCAACCACTAGACACTGCTACAAGAGTAGATTTATGTTTCTATAGGGATGATTATAATGAATGGTCTGACGTTTTAGATAAAGTTTCGACTAGATTTGTCCTCTTACAACATCTATATTGCTCAGAAAATTATACTTAACTGTATTATAAGGAAATGAAATACCTATATTGTACGAACGGTAACATCAAAAGCAAAAAATATATAAATTAGCTGTTATATTAACATCTTAAAATGTTTATAGTTGAAATAATTTAGAGTGAATTAATTTATCTATATGTGCAGAAAATTAGTGTTAAAATATTATTGTATCTTTAGGAAATTATTTACGCTTATTTTACGTTTGAAGAACTCAGGGAGTGTTCCAATCAATTTCCACATATCATGAAAACTAAATTCATGTAAACTGATAGCACCCGTATATCATTTAGGGACCATTTCATATTCTATAAGAAAAAATCACTTTTCTTTGCATATTTGCTGAGGTAAATATAATTTAAGTGAATTTTTTGCGCCACATATTTCTTGGAAAATTTCAAATTACTTTAGTTCACTAGTTTTAGTAATTTCTTGGGCAAATCTTTGTAAGAAAGGATCATACGTAGTAGGAAAAATATTAGAATATAAGTTTTATCTATTTCAGAAAGCAATTCATCTAGGTATATGTAGAGCCTTTTTAGAAATAATTTCCCTCCACTTCAAATAGAATAAAGTAGGACAAAACATTCGGCGATTGTCACGAAATACTAAACTAGGAATTTCTTTCATAATTTCGATGTTCTACGAATCTTGTGGGAAAAAAATACAAATGGCTGATAAGAAAGAACGGCGTTATTACACCAAATAAAAGGCTCCTTAAACTGATGAATCACATTGGGAACGACATCTTCTTTCTCGTTAGAGGCAGAATCAATTACGGTCCTGAAACGACTCCAAATAAAAAGTTCTGCTTGTAATATGGACAAACAATTGTCGCACGTTAAACATAATGCAAATAGCTCATTGCAGTACTCTGAAGAATACAGAATTCATTGGAACTCAATGAAAATGTATTTCAAGTCGAATTTAAACTTTGTTTGGCATCATTAATCTCGTATACGTTCTTTTTTCTTTATTCACCTATATATAAAAACTAATCTCTAAAATTTCACTTCAAATCAAACTTTTCGATAAAGTATTATTTGTATATATATATATATATGTATGTATATAGGGTGATTTTTTAAAAAAATTTACACTATTCAGAGCCATCTGTAGAGCGATCTATCAGCCGGAATTCCACCAAATTTGATAGAGGAACTAAAGACGACACGGGAAAGAATTTTCGTGGAAAAAAAAATAGTTCCAAAATTCGCCGATAGGAGACGATATGACGCTGTTGTTGTCGGCTCACCCGAGAATTTGCATAAAAGGCAAGTAAAACATAAAAATGCAAATTCATGACTATGTAATCGACAGCAGCGCCAGTATTTTAGGCAATAAAGATCGGTGCGGAATCTGCTGCGCCTTTGCTTTATAGAAAAAAGAGTCATCAGTCGCCTTTTTCCACTGGCTTGGCCACTTAGCTCCTCGGACCTAACCCATGTAACATCTTTTTGTGGGGTTATTCAAAGTCTAAGGTGTATCTTGGTGGAGTTCAACTTGGCGACCCTAAAGGACAACATATCCCGGACTTTTACGAACAATTCTGGTGACATGTTACGCTTGGCCATTGAGATTACGCTTGGTCATGTCGCTTTATCGTTTAAGATGACATATCTTTAGTTTCAATAATAGATTTCTGTGCATACAATATAATGTGCTACATAGTGGACCACATGGTTCCTTTCTGAATGGTCCTTAGATGCAAATAACCTATTATTTGTACAATTGCTTAATATAAAGGGGGGGGGGCGAAAAATGTTTTAAGTATCATAATTTAGTTAATGATTCACTTAATCATTTCAGTTAATGATTTAAGCCAAATACCTAAACAAGCTAAAGTAGGTCTACTCACTGTCAATAAAAGGTATAGATAAATTGTTTCTTGATAAACTTTTTATCTTGTTTGAGCTTTTGAAAATAGTAAGAATTTCACAATGTAAAATGGTAAAAGCGTATTTTTCTTCTTTATGAAAAAATGCTGTTTTTTTTTATTTTATCTTTTACCCTGGCATCCTAGATAGATCCATCATAAAATGTTGTGTTCCGTTGATGTTCTCCATAAAAAATGATTTCCTAGTTTGCGTGCGATTGGCAAGCGTTCTTTGTCAAAGACTTAGTGGTAGAGAGCTGGGCTTGGGACTAGAGGTGCTCGGTTCGAATCCCGACGAATAAATACATTCATGTCTAGGCCGGTATGGTAAAGTTAAATCCGTATACCGGAAATTAATTTTACCTGGGGCTCTTTCAAAGCCGAGGTGGCACTAGGGTGTGGTGTTGGTTCACCTATACGTTTTTCCCATTGAAAGCACCCAGCGATTCTCGCAGATTATATGGGAACGTCTTCACTGACAAGGGAGAACAGAGAAAACACAATAAACAGAGAAAGGAATTTTGGGGTATTAAACTACAACATAACTCAGGTTAAATTTTCTGTGACAGACATAACGTAAGACTTGCCATTATCAAATGTGTTAAAATCTGATGGTTGTTAGTTAATGTCATGTATGAATCAGTGTCTTCATAACAAGAGATATGATTTAAGAATATGTATATATCTCTTGAGATGCATAGAGATATGATTAAGAATATTCAATGCATTCGCAGCATGATGTTTTTAAAGCATGGTACCAACCTGTACAGTGTGATCAACATTTCCGGTCTACCAATCTACCTTAAATATATGTTTCGCTGGTAATTGTATTAGTGTTCTTCATTTTGTTTTCTGTGATTATTCTCCTTTTAGACTCAAAAAAGTTTTTATACTTTTTTAGAAAATTAAAATTTACTAGTTTTTTTTAACAAGTACAGTCAACGTTAGAAAATATTAATACTCGTAGTACACTTCTATTTAATGTGAACTTTTTTAGAATTCATGATTAATTCACTGTTAATACTTTTAAAATAAATGATATTGAATGTAAAATATATTTATTTATCTTTTTTGCAGGTAAGTCAATAATTTCAGAAAAAATGATGACCTTTCAACTCTATAGTGAATATAATGTGATGTAGGAAAACTCCAGTAGGTAATTATTTTATAAGCATCACCGTCCAATATGAAAATAATTCCTAAAATTCCAAAATTTCATTTTTTTTAAATATTCTTTATATATATACATATATGTATTAATGTGTGTGTAAAAACTCTGTAGATGTCCCAGAATTTATGACTAGTTTCAATTTATTTAGATTTTTGAAATAGCGATAAATGTTGCAAAAATTAATTCACCTCAAAACTCCTGCAATGTATCAAATAAAATGTCCTGCCTAATTCAAAATAATTAAAAAAATATTCTTTCTATAAGTGTGTTCAAATTATTTAACCTTCAAAAACACCTCTTTCATCATCTCGTTGTAGTTAAATTGGCTTATCGTAATCATTGCTGATAAAATACTATCATGAATTTGCAATGAGTCATAATTAGATTTTTGTTTCATACGATACATCATCATGAAATATAATTCATTTCTTTTGTCTGAAAAAAAATCAGTTAGTAATGGTGGAAAAATTTTTGGAAAGGGAATTTTTATTTTTTATTTTTTATCCCGGACAATGTAAACGTTTACGTGACTAAAATGAATCTGATTTACTATAAATATTCAGCTCATTTTCAGAAATACAATGTTCGCCAAAAAATGTCACGTCCATATTCTGAATTTTAAAACTGCGATGACAATACATCTTTTTCTCCATTTCTTTTCAATTTCTTTCGCACGGTCTACACGATAGGATACCCATTTGGTAAGAAATGCATGTCCTGAATGTTCATTAAAGCGGTAATGTGAAATAAAATTTGCGAATGAGAATTCGCTAGGTAAAGTCTGATGTTGAATTCAGATATATAATACTTTTCAGAACATATAAACATATATTTCTTTCAGGGTTTTTCAGACGAACTGGGTTGTGCTGAATTCTCATACATAAGCGCCTAGTTTCGTTCGTGTAAATTTTGGTCTCACGATTTTTAATAGGTATTCTAAATTTTTTGCCCATTTTTTTTCTGTTTGAATTTGTTAACTTTCCATGACGATAATAAATTAAATTTAAATAATGAGGTCAGATTTAATTGTGCAAAATCGAATTTCGTATGTCTAGTTTACTTAAATTTATGGCTTCATATACTACACTACATTTCTTTAGTTATTGAAATCAACAATTTGAGCGTCAATGGACAGCCTTATATCCTAAAAATAAATCTTTGTAACTCCTTTGGAATCCATTTGCAACTACTGTGAAACCTCTCTGGCCGGCCACTCCTCAAAATGGTCACTTTGTTTTTGTAACACTTATTGTCCGTAGACAAGTTTCCGTAGACATGTGATTGCCATTGTCCCCTTGACATTGTACCGTAGACAGGTTTCACTATATCTCCATTTTGGCAAATAGTGGTCAGTAAAATAAATATTTTAAAGGGTATGAGTAAAAAACTTATATCCAATATTGTTTTGCGTTTACATTGATAACATAGAGATAATGCTTCATATACGATGAAATTAAGGAAAAGCTTGGTAACATAGAATAAGGTTTATGACATATAATATGCGCTTCAATTTAATCAACAAGAACAATATAATACCTTAGTTGAAGTCCTAAATAATCTTTCTAGTTATATACACATTACCAGAAGTGTATTAGATAGTTTTACTGTCTCAAGCAATTTATATTACTTATATTTTTTCCTAATACTTTACATGTATGTAATTTAATGCAAATGCATATTCATTACGATTCTTTCATACATAAAATTATTTCAAGTAATGTCATATGCATCTTGTAAATTATCCATTATCCATGGGAATAGAGTTGTATTAAAATATGTAAAAATAGATCGTAGTTTTATGGACTAGACATTGGGCTCTTCGAATACAAATGAATCCAACACAAACTCATGCACACATGAATCTAAAATACATTCACTTAACTAAATGTGAAGTACAAAAATACACTTCATTGTTTTAAAATATGATCATACACTATGCATTTTGAAATCCCTGTCTTTGAAAATAGGGATTTATAAATGTACACAATGATTTTACAATGATTTTTCATTAGCAAATAGCTTCAAGAAATTTGATTTATATATTATGCATAGAAATCTTGTCACGTTCATGAACATAACGATAATAATCTCGTTTTTAAAAATGTTCCCACAAGCTGGATCGTTAAGTATCGACATAGTCTCCACTTATAAATTTCATAACTAGAAAAAATATAATATTGAGGGGAAGTTATTTTACTTAGACATTTCACAATTGAAGGAAAAACCGCAATTCATGTATTATATATACATGATTTAATTTCTTATTACTTATTTTCTTATTACTTATTTTCTTATTACTTATTTTAAGTATCTTTTTTAAATTTTTAACGAATGATACATCTTTTCATTTTGCCTTTATTTTTTTCTACATATAAGGTGTCATTAAACTATAATTTGGGGGGCATCTACTACGTGAACTATAATTTGGGGGCATCCTACACGAATTTTTGCTGCATGGTAAATGCATTTCCTAAATATTCTAAATTCTTTCCCTTATTTTTCTGTTATATATTACATTCTATAAAATCTCTCATCTTTGTACTAGCCTGAAAATTTTCGCAACGTTTAAAGAAGACTGTATATTTTGTCAATCAACGACGCACATTTTCAGAAGAAAAAAAATCACTGAAAATGGCTCTAGGCGCAAAAAGTAATTTACCAGATTTTCCAGGGTCCTTATCCGTCTTCACTGCATATTTATCTTCCATTTCCGTCCTCTAAAAATGTTGATTATATGAAAAAATTCACAAATTTCTTCCTCATTTCTAAAAAAAAAATATTTAACCCTCTTGCGTACTTAAATAATTGTGATATGTAGACACATCATATCTAGAAAATATTCCTCATTAAAAAATATTTTTCCGACAGAAATACATTTCCTTCTGAAATAGCTTATAGGTGAACGTAAATGGAAGCCCAGGTATTGGCGCTAGAAAAATTCTAAACTTTAGTATATAGAGGATGCCCAGTGATTGAAACATAAAGGAAATCTGCAGGTTGAATGTGAATCGCAGGCCGTAAATACATTTTGTATGACGATTTTTGTATGATTAAAATTGCAAAAACCAGTTTATATATATATATATATATATATATATATATATATATATATATATATATATATATATATATATATATATACTAAAATTATGTAAACCAATTTTACACGCTCATTCATCGTGCGACTTTAAGAGTTTTGGCCTGCACTTGACCAGCTTAATCCCGATATCATTCTAAAATGGTTATTGAGTTGAACTTACTATTTCTGTGATCTAAACTCCCATATACATACCCGTATAAGACAAAAATGGCCTGCTTGTGAGTCCGGAATATTTGTGTACTAAGGATATTCCGAAAATTGCTCTGGATACAGAAAAGCTAACACTGATGAAAAAACTTCAATCCCAGTAGGATTTGATTACAGTATTGGTGGAAGACGGAATAAAGATTTCTCCTTTAAAATTTAGCTAAATATTTGTATTTTATTATTTATTCCATTACATTAACTTTGTGAAATCCTTTTCCCTCTCAGCATTAGTAGTCAGATTGACATATTTGGATCCGATCTGCTTTGCCTTTTCTCTATCCTTTAGCAGGATAATCCCGAAAAGGGATCTACAAAAATCCCTGAGAAGGAAATTTAAAAGCTTCAGAGTTTTCTACATGCAAAGAGGGCCACAACGAAAGCAGAGATGCCGAACAAAAGTAATGCTTGTAAACAGAGTAGGGTAAAAAATTGGAGAGAACATGCTTTCCTCAGCGACATTCCTTGTGCAATGGCAAAAAGGAATTTGCTTAATTAGTGGTTTAAAAGAAGAGAGCAGATTAAGGCTTCTTTCGTAACCCATTTACAGGATTAATATTTCAGTCATGGATCTTAATGGGGTGCCGCTTCAGGGGCTATCTATGTACTGTACAAACGCTTTGGTAAATTTTTTATAAACTTCGAGTTGCTACTTGGGGGAAAAATAGAATTCTAAGAACATTGTTCCATACCCATGGGGTATGGAACCCTATGGGTATAGAACATGGGTTCTATACCCATGGGTATAGAACATTGTTCCATACCCATGGGGTGGGCGGTCGTTAAACAGGAGTTGGACGAACGGGAATACGAAAGAGTTACGTTTACTGAAATCCCTGGATATACAGGGACGACACAGTTACATAGATTATTTACAGGGGAGGTTAATAAAAAAATACGCCTCGATTCAATGCGTCTTAAGAGTAGTTTCTTTTACTAGTACGATGTCTTTTCAGCATCTTGCACCTAACGTCACGAGTCCATCTTACTCGATTCGACTTCCGTTCTCATCTGCGTGCCAAAAATCCTAACGCGCCCAATTCGAGGCGAAAGCTTCTCTTCTGGAGTTGTGGCAAAACATCGTCAGCAGCTAGACGTCACACAGGCGAGTAAATGATTGAAATATGAGATGGGAGATGACAGTTTACTACATCTCGGCCAGCCTCACTCAACAGGTCCTCCTGGTGACGGGAAATCACATCTCCTGAAAAAACAAAGCAAATACAAAGCAACAAAATAAAGAAAACTAAGAGCACATATAAATGTTACTATGTTCATCAATATATAGTTTTTGATGGTCATCTTAAAACACCATTTTCTCAGTTTTCTTTCTTCTTCAGATTTCTTACTTTAAATTTATACGTCTTATACGTCTTTCACAATAGCATCTTTACATTACACGTCTTTGGGATTATAAATCTTTAAAAATTTTACGTCTTTTCTATTTTCTTCTTGAATTTATACGTCTTTTATAATTTAGTTTCTTCTTCCGTCTTTAAAGTCGAACTAAATCAAAACTTTAAATTGTCACGGATAAAACCACGATTTAACGAATTCAGCACAGGTGGTATTGTGAGTAGGTCTTTCATGACACTCTTCCTTAACCTCATCGTATGTATTACCCCCTTTGATCTTTGTAATTTTATAGGGTTCGAAGTACTTATGTTTGAGTTTCAGGTGTGGTCCTAACTCTCTTTGCTTGATCGCAACCAGATCACCGACGTTGTAGGGTCACGACTGTCGTCTTCGTAGGTTACATGACTTTTCATTTTCTTCCTGCATTTTGAAGATTTTTTTTTTGTTTTTGCGATTTTACAGAGTTTATCTTACTGGGTCTCAAAGTGAGCACGAAATTCAGTTTCAATTGCGAGATCTATTTCAGTAGTTCTCTTACCTGATATTTTGAATTATGTCTGTTACCTGATAATGAAGAAAGATAACACTTTCTTTGTTTTCCAACTCTAAGAGCGTCTGTTCTTTCAACATTTTGTTGTAAGTTCTAAGTTCATCGATCATTTCTTTCATTTGTGACACTACATTTTCTTTTTGTACAACAGCAAAAATATTCGTTTCATTAATAACAACCGTAAGATATAAACTCCATATTACTCCTCCTATTATACACCAATCATAGCCAGACAAATTACGAAATAATTCTACTAAAAAAACAAACCATTCAAAGAAAAATGATGATTTGTAGTCTTCTGAGATTGAAGTCTTTGAGTATGAGAATTTTCTCTCTTATTTTCAATTTGTGCTTTTTCATAATGAACACTATGTTTTAGTCCTATGTTTTCAATACTTTCACTTCTTACTTCTTTTAGAATATTTTTCCTTCTAGCATCTTCGGTCGTGTCTTTTGGTTCGTAATTTTAGCTATCCTCTGACTGAGATGCAAATGATTGTGTACAAGATCTATCAGCAACTGAGGAACTGATAGATAGCGGTAAAGGAGATATAAAAGAACTTGTAATACATTCTTCAACACTTTCATCTGTGATGTCAATATCACTTGAGAAACTTTCTATGGCAGCCATTTCTTGCTCAATATTTATTCTTTCTGATATAAGCTCTGGAGTATCTTGATCAAATTCTTCACCTCTCTTAATTTCAAAAGTCATCTCAGGGCTATCTAAATAATTTTTTATAGGACTTTCAAGATTTACAATGTCCACAAAGTTGTCATCATCTGGGTTTTGCTTAGAAGCATCAGTACCATGTTCCGAATCAACATTTACTTTTTACTCAACAAGAGCATCAGTATTTATTTCAATCTCTATCTCAGTACCTTCTGCAACATCAATAACAGCACTGTTCTCAGACTCAGTTATATTAATGTCCGGTTCAGAAGCATCAGTACTGCTTTCAGGTTCAGTCTCTGTATTAGTATCACACTCAGGTCAATATCAATTTAAAATCATCATCACTTAAGATTGGTAAAACAGATACGACATTTACATGTACATTGGTTTGAGGTCTATTTTTAACTATAATTCCATCTTCATTAATTAAAACTTCACCTTGCATGAGCACTTACAAACCAATTATTACATCATAAGGTAAACAATAATCTTTTACTATACGTATATCAGCTGTGTACATAAAATCATCAATCAAAATTTCACTAGAAAAAGATTCCAGTGGTTTAACTAAACATTTCCCAACACCTGTTTCTGTTGAATTTACTGGGTATAATTTCTTAATCTCTAATTTTTCATAAATTGATTTTCGGAGTAGTGTAAGTGGACTTCCGGTATCAATCAGGCCATTTACTTTTGCATAATTGATTTCAACAGTTTTGTTCATGTTCGAAACGACAATAATAGTTAAAGAGGTTACTTCGGGTTTAACTTCTAATGTGCATTCTGACGCCTTGTGGCCAAAGAAATTGCATTTGAAACACTTTAAAATTTCTTCTTTGTGTTCATAAAATTTTGATATATGATATCCAGATCCACAGTTAAAGTAAATTTTATGATTGCGAATTCAGAATTATTAGAATTAAATTTCGTTTCTTCGACATTTCCATATTTCGGTTCAACTTTTCGAAAATTAGACTTAACAGAAACAATAACATGGTTGTGATCAAATTTTGCTCTCGATTTTTCAAAATTACCTCTGTTTTGCATAGAACCAACTGTCGTTCTCGTTCTTTCATTAAGTTCTGAGCGGCTTTTAATTCATTGTCTAACCTCACACAATTCCTGATACAAGGTTAGATTTTCTTTAAATTCAGATAAATTTTTAGATTTATAGAACACGTACTTATTTGTTGGTGAATCCTGAATACCATTTATTATATAATTATTTAAATAATTTTTCAATACCACTTAGAGATTTTTTTCAAAAATGAGCTTCTGAATATCATTCCACTATAACAATGTAGCGGTTTCCTCAAAATCAGAAATCCAATTTTCTACGGAATAATTATCATCAGCACTAAAATGCTTAATTCTACCCTCTGCATCACGGAAACTAACCGTTACTTCTTTTAAGATTGAAACTGACCTAACATTTGAAAGATTTAATCCATTAGTAGTTTCAGTTTCACTAGAGACTTCTTCGTCAGTTTCATCAGTGTCTACAGAACTAGAGCTTAACAATTTTTAAACATTTAAATTTGTAACAACACGCTTAACAAGTTCGTTAAAAATTTCGTCTTGATTCAATACCTCTTAAGAGTAGTTTCTTTTAACAATACAACGTCTTTTCAGTATTTTACACCTAACGTTACGAGTCCATCTTACTCGATTCGACTTCCGGTCTCATCTGCCCGCCAAAAATCCTAACGCGACCAATTCGAGGCGAAAGCTTCTCTTCTAGAGTTGTGGCAACACCTCGTCAGCAGCTAGAGTCACACAGGCGAAAAAATGATTGAAATATGAGATGAGAGACGACATTTTACTACACCTACACACACACACACACACACACACACACACACATATATATATATATATATATATATATATATATATATATGCGTGTGCGTGTGTGTGTGTTAGTTACCGGCAATGTGTATAGCATGCCTAGGAAATCTACAGAATGCGTAACGTTTATAGGCAAAGGATGAAATATTAGTTTTATATTAATATTGATATATACATTTGCTAGGTACTGTACGTAATACCTAGGCACTATATAAGACAAGAAATACTTCTTAAGCAAAGTATGAGAAAAGAATCATCAAAAGGCCTTTATTCAAAAGATGTGTATAAAAAGGTAAGAAGAAATACAAAATAAAATATAAACTTTGTAACAGAAAAAAAGAGAAAAAGACCAATATTGACCAACTTGTTGCATCAAAGAAAGCTAGATTGAAATTTGGATTGTCTGTTTTACACAAGATCACTTCATATTTTTGACTTGCACATATTCCTCACACTACCTAGTGTAAACTTAACAAAAGCAGGTTATCTAAAGGTCTCTAAGAGGTATTATGTGGTCAGGAGCGTCTTTAATTTAATTCCTTTGGACATAAAGAGACTTGAGATCTGGCATAGATTTTGTAAGCACTTCCAAGTTGGTAAATATCGTATTCTGTCACACTCATAACATCTGCCAATATATTGCGCGAGTCACTTCTTCCTTTATTAGCGTCAGAAGTAGGAACTATCAAAGTGACCTCCAAAAATGGAGCTTAATCGCATCACAGTGATTTAGCAGCCAGTAGTCTCGTGATTCCTTCATAATAGTCGTCTTAGCCTTTCTCATATTGCTCACAAAATCTTCGTAAGTGGATTCAGTTAGAGTAACACAATTTCTCTCAGCATTGCTCGCATTTTAGATAGTTATCCAAAGATCAGTCGTTGCATTTCAACTTGCCTTGAATCTTGCCCGGCGACTACCCGTTGCTCCGCCATTCTCATACACAGTATGGGCTGGAGTCTGCCACGCAATTTTAAATCGCGAAACAGACTCATTTCTTCAGTGCGCATTTCTTCAGTGCCGTACAAAGTCTAAAGGTCAAATAGTGAAAACACTAAGTACTACCTGGTTGATGCGGGCTTCGAAAGTCCACGCGTCTCATTATTAAATGACGAGGCACAAATTTTTAATTTTCTGATTTTGACAATTGAGAAAATCTCTAGCAGGAGTATTTTAAACTTTGTCGGTTTACCTTTTAGCATTCCATAGAATTTCTAGGGAATGTGTGAAATATAAAGCGTTCTGAAGTTTGACATCCCATTTTTGGCATTTTAGAGATTTCCTACGCATTCTTTATAATGTCTAATTACCCACACTGATATATATATATATATATATATATATATATATATATATATATATATATATATATATATATATATATATATATATATATATATATATATATATATATATATATATATATATATATATATATATATATATGTATTTTAAGTAGTGATACAGTAATGTACTTATTCGTTGATATAAATTTCTAAAACGTTAAAGTGACTTTATAATGTATGTACATTTATTCGTCATTATACACTCTAAAGGAATTTAATTCCTAGAAAATAGTACGTCACGACAAACATATATTGAGTTCCAATTCTAAAAACGCCGTTTTGGTCTCTTGTTTTATATTGAGTTATGGACTCAACAAGTTAAATTTTCGATTCCTATAAAATATCCAAACTTCGTACAGATCAAATTAGCAACTCGTCTTTATGAACGTAAAGCATCTCGAATTTGAATCCTCTGGGAAATTAGCCATGTCTGAAATTCTGGGGGATTTATGATAATAATGTCTACGCTATTTTCTTATAAGAAGATTTGAATTGAGTAAATACCTATGTAGCACAGAAGAAAAATATACATTCTACTGTGATTACCGTTACTTTATATCAAACTTTGTTCAGAAATATTTTTAGATGTTCATTAGTATACATATGCTATTCTGCAATAGTTATATCTTGTTATCTACCGAGTAAGTAACGCTAAATTATACATTTCAGTGAAACATGTATTGATATCATGTCTTATATCTGCAAAATACGATAGAATTCTTTTCAATTGCATTTAAATCTCTTTAATTTCAGTAATACATTTATGGAGCAGATAGCATGTAAAGATAATGATTCAAATGTATTTAACTTTACATTAGAAAATATGATAAATGCTATATTTTAAGTTTCATTTCGAAGCCAAACGCTTTTTATTTATCTGAATTTTGTTTTTTTGTAATTTTATATTTTTTTGTAATTATATAATAATAAGAAATTTCAATATTAGTCAACCCCATACATGCTACTAGAAATTTTGGCTGACTAGGTAAATTTAATCAATTAGGTAATACAGCGTGAGTGGTCCCGTATTAGATTAGTGGCGATACTTTGGGATTCAGAATAGCTGTTTTCAATCAGAAGAACGGCATTTAATGTACTTTCGTGTCTAGGCTAGATATGGACACATTAAATCCCCAGAACGGCAGTCCTTCCATTAGGACGGTGAGGGTGGGAGGAGGTACAACCCTTCCAAAATGATCCATCCCTGGCGACGCTCTGTGAAAATTGTGCTGGCACCTGGGGAAATCGGACTTCCACCCTTGTAGTGTCCTTGTAAACCAGAGCCGCATTCCTCTGCGCACTGCCATCTACGGACCTGTGCAGAACTACAACATATTGTGCACAACTACAACATATTAAGCCAAAGTCCTTCAGCTTCCAACAGCAGTCAAAGATCTACTGGTTTGCGCGGTGCCGAATGGCCTTGGTGCCAAGAACTTTATGGGATAAAGTAAACAAACACTAGACCATGTTCTTAAATTTTGAATGTTTTGCAATATTTAAAAATAACTGTCAGTCAATTAATGATGACAGACACCGTGAACGCACTGTGGTTTAATACGATCAAAGTTATAAAATGATATTTTAGAACATTTAAATGGTTAATAATTGATTGTTTTAATGCAAGATTTTTAAATAATAAGTAGGAGAAACATGTATTGCGGGATAAAGCTTCACAAATAGTCCTTTATCAATCAAATATTTATTAATATTTATATTCGTTTATTAATATTATACATTTATTAATACCATTGTCCCTCTAGGCTAACGGAACTCGTAGTAGTTGCGGCAAAATTAATTTTAGCCCTATTCCACTTTTAATGCCTTATACGTCTTTCTCCCTTTTAGGCACGACACAGCGTGCCCGCTCAACAGCAGGCGATTTCCTTTCCGTCTGTGACCATATTAAATATGTCAATTCAAATATGCCTAGAGGCTTAGACTCATCCAAAAGTATCGCGAAAGTGTCTAGAGTGATTGCGCTTTTACCTCTCTGTATAATCATGTTCCCAGGCGTGTATTGAAAATTAGAAGCGTAATTGTCAATGTATGAATTAAAAGAGTAATATCTAGGATAGGGGAGATATAGATGAGAAAATAAAGATATTAAAGCATCTGATTGACGCACACACACACACATATACTATATATATATATATATATATATATATATATATATATATACACACATATAAATGAACACACTTATATACATATATATGCGTGTGTGTGTGGGTATGTGTATTTGTTTTGCATTACGGATATGCTTTCCGCTTTCAGATTGACTGAGCAGAAGATATGAATTCCTAATCATAATTTCTCAATCATTAATAACAATTATGGGAAATTTTCGCTTTTATATACATTTATCAGACTTATATAATGCAGAAATTTATTTTTGAAAGTGCTATTAGCTTATTTAAGTTAGTTTGGTTTAATAAAATGCAGTAATTCATTATTATCATACCATTTCATACCATTTCAGAGAGATATGCTTCGGTGTGACATGTTTCATATGTTTCAGTTATATGAAAGGACTTAACTCTTATTTGGCTCATAAGGTATATATATATATATATATATATATATATATATATATATATATATATGTGTGTGTGTGTGTGTGTATATATATATATCTGATGTAAGTGTGTTTGAATGTGCATAAACATTGCAGCGATTAAAATGTGTGAGAGCTTTGTAAAATAAACTATTACAATTTTTTAAATTTTTTTGCTGTATGTTCTTATAGGACAATGCCGTGTCTCTTCAGAGTTTCCTTGACAGAGATTTTAGTTTTTTTAGGACATTCTGATTTTTACTGAAATTTTATCTGCAGTACAGAAAATACACTGCTGGCCACTGTAAATGCAACACCCTGAAGGAAACATGCAAATAACATGAAATTTACAACATGCATTAGCGGAGGTGAGATATGCAAATGATTAGAATTTCAGCGCAGACGCACATCACGTGCGCCTGTGGTGCCACTTCATAGAGCTATTTAAGGCTTGGAGATTTCGACGATTTCAAGTTCGGCAATTGTGTTTTTCTTGTGGTTTTTTCAAAAAAACGATCAATTATGCCTCGTCGAAAACAGCGATCATCTTTTGATTAAGTATCCGAGTTCGACAGAGGAAGGATAGTGGCCTACCGAGATTGTGGATTATCTTTCAGGGAAATCGGTAGTCGTGTTGGACGAAAGCAAACAACTGTAATGCGGATATGTGATCGTTGGATGCAGGAGGGTACGACGGACCGCGGTGTTCGATCGCATCCACCTCAGCGCACCACTTCACGTGATGACAGGCAAATTGTGCGCATGGCAGTGACGGATCGCTCAGTCACATCACGAACCATAGCACAGCACATGCAGTCTGTAACGCATCATCCAGTGTCTGCGCGTACCATTCGACGCCGTTTACAGCAGAGTGGTCTGTCCGCAAGACGTCCATTGCTTTGTCTACCCTTGACGCAGAACCACAGACGTCTCCGCCGCCAATGGTGCGATGACAGAAGGATGTGGACGGCAGAATGGAATGAAATTGTCGTTCCTGACGAGTCACGCTTCTGTCTGCAACACCACGACGGTCGCATTCGAGTCTGGAGACACCGTGAAGAGAGGATGCTGAACAGATGCGTTATGCACCGCCACACTGGTCCTGCACCGGGTATTATGGTATGGGGCGGTATTGGATATCACTCTCGCACACCTCTAGTACGCATTGCCGGTACTTTAAACAGCCAGCGTAACATCTCCGAGGTGTTGTAGCCAGTTGTCCTTCCTTACCTTCAGGGCTTGCCCACAGACATATTTCAACAGGATAATGCGCAACCACACGTGACACGCATTGTCCAACGGTTCTTCGTCAATCGCCAGATTGAATTGCTTCCCTGGCTGCCTCGCTCTCCGGATCTTTCGCCGATAGAAAACATGTGATCCATGGTTGCTCTACGATTGACCCAGATTCCATCCCCAGCTGCCACAGCAGATCAACTTTGGCAACGTGTGGAAGCTCCTTGGTCTGTTGTACCCCAAGAACTCATCCAAAGTCTCTTTGAATCAATGCCGAGGCGTGTGGCAGCGGTGATCTCCAACAATGGCGGCTACTCTGGCTACTGATTTTGGCAGGAACCACACTTCACAGAAGTCTATAAATTTAATCATTTGATACTTGGTCAACATGTTATCTACAAAATAAATTTTGTTGTGATATCTCTTGTCTTTCTTGGTGTTGCAATTTGGGTGGCCAGCAGTGTAGTTTTAGCTTAAGCCTTAGAAATTTCGAAAGTAATCAAAGGACGTATTTATTTTTCCTCATATCTACTTTCTTCAGAATAGTATACTGCTCGAGAGATATTTGTTCTTAAAATTTTTCCATTAAATGGACTAAATAAAGAAATTGCATTACTTAACCTAAATATGATAATATCGAATGATATTTAAAATAAAATATTTTTATGATATTGAAAGGTATGAGCATTTCAGAGGTACTTAGCAAAATTGTTTAAATGGCTACTCTAACATTTAATATCTTGAAGTTCAAGATTTAGATTGAATGCATTTCTCTGGATTAAAACTGTCTTCAAAAGTAGAAAAAAATACTGTATACTTTCTAATAAGAAAGTATAGATTTAAGAGTCTATAAAAAAGAAGGAAATCGGAAATTTTATTGTAAATTCAAATCAAACAAATAAAGTATTGAAAATTTTAATGGATTTTACTTTGCATTGAGTACTTTCAGTTTTTAAGTAAAACAGTTTAAATATATTCTCTAAATCTTAATACCTTGAAATACAATATTTAGATAGAACGTATTTCATTAAAGTAAACTTATCTTCCAAAAAGTAAAAAAATAGTAAATTCCTCAAATGAAAAAAAAATTTTTTTGAGTATATACGAAATAAGGTAACTAGAAATATGATTGTCGACTTTTATGTAACAAATAAGGAATGGGAATTTTTAGATGAATTTTCACTGGACTTAAATATTATAGTATGAAATAATATTTACGTTAAAAAATAGTTGTTAATTTCCAATACATAAAATTATTGAAATGGCTTCGCTTAAATTTAATATCGGGAAGTACAACATCATATTTAGATGGCAATGTATTTCGCTAGACTAAAATATTTTCCATAAAAGGAACAAAAATAATTTATTTCTCCTAATTAGAAAATATTATTTTTAAAAGTCCATACGAATGACTGAAACTAGAAATTTAATTGCAAATTTCTATCTAAGGAATAATGTAATGGAAAAGTTTATTGCAATTTTTATTAGTCTTGAATATAATATGACATAATATTTGCACTAAAATATTTTAATAGCATTAAATGAAGTCAACATTTTAGAGATACATAGTAAATCTGTGTAAATATCTTCTCTCGATTTAATGTCGCCAAACACAAGATTTAGCGGGGAAAAATTTCGAGATATATATATATATATATATATGTAATGAATTATAACAATAGTAATGGTTGTAGCCGGGCACATAACATGACCGTTGAAATCATCAGTTTTGTAGTCGTAGCGAAGGCAAATGGAAACTGTGGCGGGGTGAAACAATGGCCGGGATCTTCAAACATTTTGTATCCATAACGTGCAATCGAAGTCGCGAGTGGCGAGGTAAAATGAGAGGCCAATAAACACCTCGGAACACATCAGGAAAAAGGCAGTTGGTTCATACAAAGTCTTTATTTTCCGAAACTGTTTCGTAGAACATCAACTAAATTTACTCGAACACATCGCGCGACGCTGACCGGGACGGAGACGCGGCCCCGCACGTACAAATTTGCCAGGAGCGAAACTACATGTTTTCTGGCCGTGAGCAGACACCCAAAAACTCTGCTCTCCGAGTTATACTGGAACTTATATAAACTTTTTGAGCGTCTTGCCATGTGATCACAAGTCTGTAGCCATTGGCTGAAACTATGACTCTGATGTCAGAGATGACGTATTATTATTACGTAAAGATGCGCTAGGCATTATATCTTTTGAGGGGACGCTGCCCATGCTTTGTTCTTGGAATCAGAAGCGAAAATAGCTCAATCGCGACAACGCCCAAGGCAATTTAGAATTTGAATTGAATATAGGGGTTTTTATGTTATAGAATATCCCCCCGTCCGAGAAGAAGCTGACCAACAATGCCTGCATTGGAGGACAGACTCACCCGGCCATGTGAGGAAAATGGGCGTCGACCACAAATTTGGAAAAGTTTGAAAAGGAACATATGTTTTAAGTTAATTTAGTATGATGATCACATAGCAAAACATTGCACATTTCAATATTGAATACACAAAAATACACTAATGATTTACTAATTTATGAACACAATAAAAGCAAAAAAATTATAGTAATTAATGATCAACTATAGAAAATTGTAAATTATGTAAATTTCTTCTTATATTGTTGCTTTGAAAAAAAAAATTAAATTTAAAAATGTATTTATCATCGACTGAAAATTGCCGTGCAGGGCGGGCACTCCCCACACAACAGAATCTCAGCAGAAAACCAATTAAATCTACTTTAAAAATTTTTTAAATTACTAAAAAATTACTTGAAAAATATATTGTAAATACACATTGTAAAAATACACTTTAAAATATAGTTGTGATCCACTTGGACAACTGACAAAACAACGAAAAAAAATCCCTATCTAAATGTAAAAACAAAACATACAAAAAAAATCTCCTATTCTTGTAGAATAACAACATAATTATACAAATTTAATTACGAGATCCTGAAAAAAAAAGACACAGAAAAGCAGCAAAAAAAAAAAATGAAAGTGGATCTCTGTTTTCCTTAATCAATAGAATCAAAAATACACAACATATGAAATTATTAAAACACACAATAATAAAATACCTTGGTTTTTAAATGTATAAAATAGAAATTAGCACCACAAATCTATTATATTTAAATGTCAAATTTATCCATTACTTTCAGTAATTTAAATTTAATGTTCAAATTTGAATACAAGATACTATCCACAAAAATATCCATCTCTAACTCTTAAATTATTCTTTATTTCTTATATAACATTTTGGTATGAATCCTCGCTGTAGTTCCTAAATATTCATCATTTGTATTCAATATCTCACAACATATTTCTCATTATAATATTCTCTTTTCTATTTATTTATTTTTCTTCATTATTTCTATTTCGAGAATTTTCTGGGGCGGATGAACCAAATATAACATACAATGGTTTTTTAATTCTCCAATTGTGGTTTTTTGGCACCCTAAGTCATGTTATAAAGACGTTCCGTTTATATGAAATCCATAGAACGCCTTTTGACTGTCGACTCAAACCTCCGGAAATCTCCTTTACTTCAATTCGTAGAACTACTCGAGGGCTCAAAATCAAATGTAATATGTCAAAGTACTTAAATTATAAAATTTTCTTCATGTCTGAAAATTACTATGTTATCCCTGCAGATATTTTCCAAAATCAAAACCACAAGCATCTGATGTTAGATTTAGAAAAGCTCAATTTGAAAACCGTAAAATTTATAGGTTAAATGAATCAAAACAAGTTTGGCTCTTTTCATGATTGTGTTTACAAAACTAATGCTGAGCATTCAAATTTATTGCGGAGGCGACCTTCGAAATGTAATACAACGGCGCTCGAAAACGGAAATGATTTACGTTAATTTTTTTTTCTTTTTCTCCGCGACGATTTTGAACTGGGTGCGAAAACAAATACTTATAGGATTACTACACTCATTTAACATTTCAATTTAACGTAACCAAGGATTTTTAATTTTCTTAAAACATTAAAATATTCATTATTAGAAAAAGAACATGGAAATATTATAAAATTACACTAAAAACACACACTTATAATAAATTTATCACATATAAGTCTTAAAAATTTCTTTAAATTCAAATATCTTATAATATGAAACAATATACTCTTAAAATTCCATCAAAATGCAAATCAAAATGAAACATTTTAAAATCAAAAACAAAATACACGTTTTAAATCAATGATTCTTACTTTCGTTTTACTTTTTATCGATTTATTTTTTATCATAGGTACTTAATTAAATCAATAATTTGAAAATACCTTCACCGAAACACATTTATAATGAATTTTTATCAGTATCTATTAATATTAAAATTTTCACAATAATTTGTAAATTTTAGCTTACCAATTGAAGTGTTATTCACACTTTTTACCATTATCCTTATTAATTTTCACTATTACATATCTTCATAATTTTAACATTTGTAGCTCGGTTCTGAATTTATCTTGGTGAGGTTCTTGGCTTAGTTAGTCTCAGTACACAGTATCCCAATTGGAACACTATGAAAGAGCACTTTAAAAGAAATTTTTTTTTTCTTTTTCGGAAGTTGTAGAACCTTTCCTTTAGGTAACATTTTAAGAAGGCACTATTGCGTTGAACTGCTGGAACGAAGTTGTATCGCGAACACATTTTTCTGTTATGCACACAATTTCGATGACCTAATACTTTCACTGATGATTTTTAAATGGTGGGATTACGCACTTTTTACATGATGACACTCGCGAAGAATTTAAATGGTGATCACACGAAGCAATGGGGAACACAAATCGTAAGTATACACATTCCGGCACAAGATTTCTGAAAAGGAAAATACACAATTTTTGAAGAAACACCGGACTTGGACTCCCACACGTTGAAACTGATCCAGGATGAATCTCACAGCAAGCCGAAGAACTTATTGACAATCACACTAGCACCGAAATGGAGCTGTTCACGCTGGCCTCCGATCGAAGGTCGCACATGGAGCTGATTCACCATCGTAAGGCAGAAATGCGCACTAATGCACCCAGCGAAAGCGAAAATTAAACACGCGGTGACGCTGAAACGAAAACACCGAAATGCCTTGGAAATCCATTGGGATCTTCCCGCGCAGGTTCGAATCCTGCCGACTTTTATGTAATGAATTATAACAATAGTAATGGTTGTAGCCGGGCACATAACATGACCGTTGAAATCATCAGTTTTGTAGTCGTAGCGAAGGCAAATGGAAACTGTGGCGGGGTGAAACAATGGCCGGGATCTTCAAACATTTTGTATCCATAACGTGCAATCGAAGTCGCGAGTGGCGAGGTAAAATGAGAGGCCAATAAACACCTCGGAACACATCAGGAAAAAGGCAGTTGGTTCATACAAAGTCTTTATTTTCCGAAACTGTTTCGTAGAACATCAACTAAATTTACTCGAACACATCGCGCGACGCTGACCGGGACGGAGACGCGGCCCCGCACGTACAAATTTGCCAGGAGCGAAACTACATGTTTTCTGGCCGTGAGCAGACACCCAAAAACTCTGCTCTCCGAGTTATACTGGAACTTATATAAACTTTTTGAGCGTATTGCCATGTGATCACAAGTCTGTAGCCATTGGCTGAAACTATGACTCTGATGTCAGAGATGACGTATTATTATTACGTAAAGATGCGCTAGGCATTATATCTTTTGAGGGGACGCTGCCCATGCTTTGTTCTTGGAATCAGAAGCGAAAATAGCTCAATCGCGACAACGCCCAAGGCAATTTAGAATTTGAATTGAATATAGGGGTTTTTATGTTATATATATATATATATATATATATATATATATATATATATATATATATATATATATATATATATATATATATACCAATAAGTATCTAGATATCTGGACAGTTGTGATAGGAAAGAGAAACAAAATTTATACATATTTAGTAGTTGGTAGAGCTTCCACGAGAGGCAATTACAACCTCAACCCTCCTGGGGTATACTTTCCACATTCCCAGTCCAGGAGAAACACCCTAGAACATAATTCCATCTCCTCCGAACTTTACTGTGCGCACGATGCATTCTGGCCGGAGGCGTTGTCCTGTGCAGATGCCAGACCTAGACCCTGCCATCCGAACGGTAGAGGTGAACCTTCATTCGTCGCTTCAGAGAACCCGTTTCCAGTGATCTACTGTCCACTTTCTGTCGACGTGTTTGCACCACATTTACCGAGCAACCTGTTTCGACTTTTTGGTGAATGTCTCATGGGAGGCAGCACGACCATGAAAACCAAGTTGATATGCTTCCTTACGGATGGTACTAATAGAAACAACACTCACAGATGCCTGTTGAAACTCCTTGTGTAAGTGGGCCATCGGTAGGGTGCTGTTCCTCCGAATCTCTCTGGAAAGCACCCATCGGTCTCTGTCTCGAAGCTTCGTGGGTCTGCCGACTTGATGCACATTCCGACAATCTGCGATTACCTCACACTTTTGAATCACATAGGCCACTGTCGATTTTGGATAATTCAGCTCGCTAGATATGTCCCTTAAAGATTAATCATTTCTGTGATACCCGATAATTTCCCTTTCTCGAAATCAGATAACTCTGCACGTCATGGCATCTTACATGCGACTAATGCCAACGTTGTTTCCTATATGATATTTAGTGGCGGAGGGCGTGACGTATATCAAAACCGACGATATCGTCATTTGCATGGGTGTCCAAATACTTTTTGGTAGACAATGTATATATATATATATATATGTATATATATATATATATATATATATATATATATATATATATATATATATATATATATATATATATATATATATATATATACACTCATGGACAAAAAAATTAGCGCACCAAGAAATAATTGCGGGATCGTAACGAAACTTGCAATGAAGGTACATGTCGGAGAGATATGCAAATGATTAGAAATGCAGCGTGATTGCGCATTACGTATAGCCGGTAGAGGGCGTTGAACAAAGCTTGTTTGAGTGTGCTGAATCATTTACAAAGGAAGGGCTGAGATAGACATGCCATTACGCCGTGTTCGAAGACAATATAAGCAGTTGTCGCAGTTTGAGAGGGGGGAAATCGTCGGGATGATGGTAGCTGGGTGGTCAGCTAGGCGAGTAGCTCGTCAATTAGGCCGCTCTGATTGTGTTGTGAGGAGGTGTTGGGACCAGTGGACCCGAGAGATGTCATGTACACGAAGACCAGGCTCAGGACGTCCTCGACAGACCAGTCGTCGGGAAGACCGCCACATCGTAAGAAATGCACGCGTACAGCCAACTGATTCATCGGCCGCCATCCAGGCACAGGTAGCACCTTCACTAGGGGCCTCTGTGTCTTCTCAAACCATACGAAGGCGCCTGGCTGAAGGACAGTTGGTATCGAGGCGCCGATTACGTGTGCTGCCCTTGACGCCCACCCATCAACGGCTCCGTTTGGAGTTTTGCCGCACACGAGGAAACTGGACTGCAGCGGAATGGAACCAGGTCCTCTTTAGCGACGAATCCAGATTCAATCTCGGCAGTGATGACAATCGTGTTCGTGTGTGGAGAGCCCGTGGTGAACGCTTCAATCCTGCCTTTGCTGTATAGCGACACATCGCTCCTATAGCTGGTGTGATGGTATGGGGTGCCATTGCCTACAATACACGGTCACCCCTAGTATTGTACCGTGGCACCATGACAGCCCAGCGGTATGTTCATAAAATCCTGCAACCGCATGTGTTGCCACTCATGCAACGGCTCCCAAGAGCCATTTTTCAACAAGACAATGCTCGGCCTCATACGGCAAGGGTGTCACAAGACTGTCTCCGCACTGTTACTACCCTTCCTTGGCTTGTCCGATCCCCATTTTGTCCATGAGTGTGTATATATATATATATGTCAGATCCGGGAGTAGAAATAAATTCCAAATGTATGTATGAGGGTAATTTAAAAGACTAAACGTTCGATTACCGACTAATATTTATTAAAGATTAGAAATGTCGGCACATCACATGAAACTACAATATAACATAAAACGTAAACTCGAACACTGACATAGTTCTAGCTTTGATATACGGCCCGCTATATCCGCATACACCGGCTTCCACTCGCCGAATGTCCAGATGTGTAGACGTTCACTCTGGTCGCTGCGTACAGCGCCCGCTGGTGGATTTTCCACTCTACATCGCTCGGCCAACAGACCTACAGAGTCATCGCTGCACGGGAACAAATCTAAAAAAAGAATAAAACAGGGGGAGAGAGAGGATATTTACAAGGAAGTGTGTGGAAAGTTTAGTTAGTCCACGGTTTTAACAGATCAGCTGAACTGTTGGTCAGGTCTGGACCTTCATGTTCTCCAAGTTTCTTGACTTCATATCTGTCCTTGGGCTTTACACGGATCACTTCGTAGGGTCTGAGAAATTTTGGCCTTAACTTCATTCCGCTACCGAATTGAATACGTTGGATAGCCACAAGATCTCCTTCTTTATAGACATGAGATTTTTTTCCTTTTCTTGTGAAATCCTTTTCGGTAATTTTCTTGTATCTTTAAAATATTCTTCTTCGCCTCCTCGCGGATCTCTTTAAGGTTATTCATCATAAAGTTGATTCTTTCTTCTTCTAAAATTTCTAGAATTCTGGATTCCTCTCTGCATCTCATCTTGACTCCTGTTAACAATTCGAATGGTGTCTTTCTGGAACTTCTCGATGCTGTTGAATTGATCGTTCTTTGCAATATGTCTACATGTTTGTACCACTTGGTTGGATCGTCTAATGATAATTTGGAGAGAACTGGGATCAACGTTGCATGTAATCGCTCTACCTGTCCGTTTCCTCGTGGAACTATTGTGGTAACTTTGATGTGTTCAATATTTTCGTCCTCACAATAGTCTTGAAATTCTTTAGAAATAAATGCTCCGCCTCGATCAGAGATAATACTGTGAGGATTTCCAAATATCGCTTGCTGTTGTTTTAACTTCGCTATGGCATCTTGGGCGGATACAGTCTTTACGGGATATAACCATGCAAACTTTGTGAAAGCATCTATCACGCGAAAGATGTGATTGCAATTTTTATTTGTGGTCGGAAGTGGACCAATAAAATCAACATGGTAAGTAGACAAAGGTACGTCTTCTTTGGGAATCGGATTTAAGAAACCTTCTGATTTTCCTGCTTTCTTATTTACCAAGATACATTTAACACAGTTATTTATGACGTTTTCAACACATTTTTTAATACTGGGAAAATAAAAATCGCGCTTAACTACATCCTCAGTTTTTGCTATGCCAAAATGTCCTAACTGATGAGCGTTTCTAACAACCTCGGCCTGCATCATTTCCGGTACTACCAAGACTTCTGAATCGTTTACAATTTTATATAGCACATTGCTCTTCAAAATATAATCTGTTGTCTTGCCATCTTCTAATAATTTTTTAATGGTTTCTATATACTCGTCATCTTCTTGGGACTTAATTATTTTATGTGTTATACTTTCACATGTGACACTCATAACTGGATGTCTGCTAAGTGCATCGACTTGTCTCATACGTTCGCCAGGGCGATGTTTGATTTCGTAATCGTATTGTTGTAGGAAAAGAGACCATCGTGCCACTTTAGGTGCTGTTTCTTTTTATTCATGGTTTCCACGAAAGCTGAACAATCAGTATAAATTTTGAATTTTGTACCTAACAAGTAGTGTCTGAAATTTTTTAGAGCTTCTACAACTGCTAGTACTTGTAACTCATAACTACACAGCTTCTCCTCTTGTAAGGAGGTTTTGCGACTCATATAATGAATCGGGTGATAATTATCATCATCGTCCTTTTGTAGCAAAATTGCTCCAAATCCTAACTTAGAGGCATCCGTATAGAGTTCTATGCTTCTCCCCGGTTTAAATAGGTGTAAAATAGGTTCATTACTTAAATGCTCCTTGAATTTCTGAAAGGCTTGTTTATGTTCAACATTAAACATAAAAGGTGCTGAAGAACGCAGAAAGTCACTTAAAGTCCTCACTATTGTAGCATAGTGTGGGATAAATTTTCTAAACAATCCGGTTAGTCCGAGAAAACTTTGAACTTTTTTAATATTCTTAGGTTCAAGAAAATTTTGGATGGCTAATGGTTTCTCTTTAGAGGGTCGAATAGTACCTTATTCAATAATATGTCCTAAGAATTCAATCTTCTTTTTCATAAACTTGCATTTCTTTAAATTAAGTTCAAGACCTATTTAGCTGCTGTATTTAGAACCCGTACTATTTTTTCTAAACCATCAATTTCATCCTCAGAGGAAATAATAATATCATCTAAGTATATAATCAAAGTACCATCCCTTAACAAATCTCTAAAAATGTGATTTATATATCTCTGGAAAACCGCGGGACTGTTAGCTAACCCGAAAGGGACTTTCAAAAATTCGTATTGTCCGCTTTCTGTAACAAACGACGTATATTTTTGGCTATTTTCATCGAAGTCAACGTGGAAAAGGCATTTTTAAGGTCAAGAGTGGTAAATAACTTACCCTCCTCTAATTTATCTATAACCTCTTCTAAATTTGGAAGAGGATATTTATCCTTAATAATTTTTTTGTTTAATTGACGGTAGTCAACACATAGGCGAATTGTCCCATCTTTCTTTCTACAAATTACAACTGGTGATGAATAATTTGATACGCTTTCTTTTATAATACCTTGATTCAACCACTCGTTGATTTGGCTTTCAACTTCTATTTTTTCTATCAGCGGTAGACGTCTATTACGAATCGAAA
>OU015492.1:113014249-113061749 GCA_907164885.2 Dolomedes plantarius
GGACTCCCATCTAGAATGGGTAAAAGCAACCCATCGTCAGTCGCCGATGTCATCGTTTTTCAATAGAAAATTCTTCTGTGATTGTGAGATTATATTTCCTTGAGGCAATAGCACCACCTCTTCTGCGGATAGTGCTTCTATCAGCAGGCACGAAAACAACAAAATCCTGCAACTATCATGAATCCCTTTCTAAACTTTTCTGTACACTGACGAAGCCATTTTGCACATCATTCCCGTCAGTTGAGCAATAGAAAATTGATCTTTTTTATTACAGTCGCTTAAATACACCCATGCCTCATCGAATGTTACCAAAAATTTCCATTTTTCAGCAGCTAGTTGTTTTTCACATAATTTTCTACAATATATTTACTTTCAGCAATATGCTTTGGCAAAAGCAGATAAACTTTAGGTTTAAACACATTTTTGTAAGTTCGAATCTTTATGAATAATTATACTTACAGTGCCAGAAGACATTCCTAGTTTCGATACAATGAATCTCTGATTTGGCGGATTTGCTTTTGGGATCAGAAACTTCAGTTTATTGATATTTACCTACGTTCGAACAGTCTTAGAATAAGGTTTCGCGGTCATGTTTCATTTTTACTTTTAGTTAGACTTTTTTTCTTTTAAATTTAACAAATTATAAATACCTTTTTTCTGAAATGCCCTAACCACGATTTTTCACCGCTTTATAACTTGTTGATACGAATATTTCTCCTCAGAAAGCGCAGTTACGTAACCTTCGAGCCATTCGTCAATTTTAGGAGCCATTTTTAAGTAAATATTTTATTTTACGTTCCAATCAAAATAAAACATTAGCAGACGATTATTCTTAAATTGCCAGATTTTTATCTCAAAATGCGGGGAGGGATGTTCGAGGTGAGGGATGTTCGAGGACCTCCCAGCGGAAGCGCTGCAGCAAATCTTATGTTCGCCATAGTCGATGCCATGATGAGGGCCAAGTCTGCTTCAGTAGGCCTCACCATGTCCCTTGCTCACATGCCTTGTACGAAATCTCATAAACCATCCTAACACCGTGTACTGTGACAGACAATCATGCCTATACACATCCCTCATGCGACGATAAATGTCGGCTTCACTAATATCTCCCAACTTCAAAAATTTAATAACTGCTTGGTGGCCCGCCAAGCAGTTATTCAATTTCTTCTGAGCCTGTTTGTTCGAATCTATGACGCACGTAGTCACCTTGCTTAAACAATCAAATGGTCAGTTGCCTCAAATAGCCAACTGACTCTTTCCGAAGATAGCAGACTTGTTTAGGTACAAGCAGTGCCATCTAATGGGACAAATGGAAAGCTCTGAGTAAACCACTGCCGCTAAAACAAAAGTCTTACTTTCATTTGGGCCACCCTTATATATACTTTAATAAATATTTCCTTTATACACCTGTTTAGCAGTATGATAACTATGGAAATAAGACAATTTTTATACACGGGAATTGTATCATGTCAAATGTAGTCAGCCTTTTTGAAAAATTCGGAATTTCGCATTATTTTTTTCCCCAATGCGGAGGCACTTGTTGTCAAACATTCGCCTATACTACGCCGCAATTTTGCTGCCCATTTCATTGTGGGGGCACCATATAGGCGGACAGCATTACCCCCTATGAAGGTACGACACGAACGGAGGCATTTTTCGTGGCGCGACGCCAGGATTTGATCCAAGCACCCTCAGCACCAAAAACCAGCGCGCTGTACCACTGGGCCGCCACAAGCCCGAATTTTGCATTATATTCTGCAAGTTTTCTAATTGTTGAAATACTTTTAATTTAAAATATTTTCACCCTAAGTGCGAATTCATTCAATCTGATAAGAAGAATTTTTGATGTAGGTTACTGGATTTTGAATTACTTTTCGCCCACTTTGAACTAGGAGTGTAATGAATCGTTGATTCAGCATTCTAGAAACATGCAATGGCAAAACTGTTTACTCCAGTCTTCGTACCTTTTCTAGCAATATATAAAAACAACTACATTTTGTGAAGATATTAAGCAGTTTTCTGTGTAACATGGTCAATAAGAGTAAGTCTGGAACTGCTATTTAAAAAGTTTAAAAATATTTTTGGAGAGGATTATCTCAAAATAGCATTCGCTGAATTAATAAAATGAATTAAGTGCAATTTTATGCGTAATTATCACTAAATGTTAAGTTTGCTATGTTATCGCCAAAAAGTAAACATTCCTCAATTTCTTCTATAGAGCTAACATTAAACGATTTCTTTTAACGTTCGGTGCTTTAGGTATAAAACAAATGGTCTCGGTAAATTGAACTAAAGACTTTATAGGGAATGGTGATACACTGAAATTTTATTAACCCCTTGGGATACAGTGAGATAAGAATTCAGGACGGGATATTTTACGCAGGAAACAATATGAGATTCTCGGCGTCATGGCAAAAACTTTTCAGCAAGAAAAATGAATAAATTGTTTTACATTTGCAAACTATCTCCTTTGTTACACCGTTCATGATTTTTATAGATACAAACAGCAAAAACGAATAGAGGAGTGTAAATCAAGCTCTCTCATTTATAAAACGGGATTCCTTTACAAGTACATGACCAGAGCATTTAAAACCAGTACAAAAACGTTTTGTTTTAACTGCTGGATGTTTAATTGATGATGAACGCTTGGCATGAATTATGCATATATCGAAGTGGTGTTTCCATACATTTTTGCAACAGTGGTGTGCAACAAACATTTTTAATCAGTACATGTAACGCATACTTCGGATAACTTTAAAGCACGTGTTGCTTTATTATCATCTATGACTCTTAATATATCTCCTGCTTAATATCTTGCACATTCAGACAGCCTTAAACATATTTATGAATAGGACTAGATAAGGATTTTACAAGAAACAAAAACTTAACATTTTTTCATTGTGATATTTTGGTATATGAAGAACTTTAAGATTCTGAAAAAGAGGTATCTAATGGTAATATGACCCACTCCGTCAATAAATAATTTATATATATATATATATATATATATATATATATATATATATGTCTAATTATTCATTTATTAATTATTTATTACTTATTCATTTACATTCGAACCCCGCTATAACGAACTTCCAGGAAAAAAAAGTTTTGTTCGTTTTATCCGGTGGTTCACTATATCCGAACTGTTTTGAAAAATGGTAGAGTTCACGAATTGTATAACTCATTAGTTGTAATGTATATTCAATAATCATGTATTAAAAATGATAAAATCTATTATAAAAATGATCTTTAATGAATTAAACTGACTAAAATCGATTACATTAAACTGACACAATACTAATTAAATTACGCAGAATAGGAAAACGGCGGGGGCAAAATTTTCGTTCGCTATATCCATGAGTTCGTTATATACCGGATTCGCTATAACGGGGTTCGACTGCATATATATTGGTGCCATGGTAAATATTTTTAACAAGAGAGACGAATGAATTGTTTTAAATTTTCAAACCATCTTCTTTGTTTCACTGTTAATCGTTTGATGTTATGCAAACAGCAAAAACAAAGGAGTGAAAATCACAGTTCCCTCACCAATGCATGGCATCCTTTTAGAAATACTAAACTAAAGCATTTAAAACCAGGACAAAAACGGTTTTTAGTACATGCTGCATGTTTAATTAATGATGAATGCTTGCCATGAATTATGCATATTTCAAAGTGGTGTTGTCATATTAAGTAACAGACATTTTTTAAAGAGCACACTTAAACGCATACTCCGGGAAATTTCAAGGCACGTGTTGTTTCACTATCACCTGTGGCACTTACTCTATATTTAGATTTACTCGTACATGTTGTTGAATACGACTAGATAAGTGCTTTAGAGGACGGATTCCTCTAACACTTTTTCCTTCTGAATTTTTATTATATTGTAAACTCTAAAGGTAGCCGCAGACTAGTAACAAAACGTTGTAATGTAATGCAATTTGACTGGAGCATCCGTTGGTGAATGCTTAAAACCGAGCGACGAGCCACTCAAATCCGGCAATTCGGCTCCACTAGAATTTCAGTTATTTCACCAATGCCTTTGGTTGTTACATTACAAGTCAGTGCATGTCATACTGAACAAATTGAAGTACTAGAGTCCCTTATGAGTAGAGCATTCAAAATGAGCATTTGCGAATTACCATGGGTAGAATTGTAGTGTAATGCTCGCTATGAGCGTTACTTTATGCTTGTAACATCACGTTGGAGACTTTACAAAATTGCCCCATGAGGTTGTTTATGATACAGAGTTTCCACCCACAACACGATTAATTGTCAGGATAAATCATAGTTTAAGCATACATTTGATTAAAAGCAAAGAGATTTTAAACAAGATAGCAACTAACAAAGTAATACGTTAAGAGATATAAAATAAATAACAGGTACAATGATAATAACATGACCAATGTGAATATTATTATGAGTAAAACTATATGTACTAACAGTAATTATTATAAATCAGGATATGCGAAAACTCGGATACCTTGCTTAGTATTGTACAGAAGGACGTTCGCACTTTGTGGAAACAATTTTGCAATTTATTTTTGCTGTTTGCATTTTGAGATAAAAATTTGGCAATTTCAAAATAATCGTCGGCTACTGTTTTGCTTTGATTGGAAAGTAAAATAAAATATTTATTTTGAAAATGGTTCCTAAAATTGATAGATGGCTCGAAGGTTACATTACTGCCCTTTCTGAAGAGAAATATTTATTTAAACAAATTATAAAGCGGTGTAAAAATCGTGGTTAGGGCATTTAAAAATATATATTTATAATATATTAAATTTTAAAAAAAAGTCTAACTAAAAGTAGAAATGAAAACATGACCGTGAAACCTTATCCTAAGAGTGTTCGTACGCAGGTAAATATCAAGAAAATGGAGCCTCTGATCCTAAAAGAAAATCCGCCGACTCAGAGATCCATTGCATTGAAACTAGGAATGTCTTCTGGCACTGTAAGTAAAATCATTCATAGAGATTTGCAGTTAAAAAAGATATTTAAATCTAAAGTTCATCTGTTTTTGCCAAAGCATATTGCTGAAAGAAAAACAATTGTTGAAAATTATATGAAAAACACCAATCTGCTGAAAAATGGAAATGTGTGGTAACACTTATACATAAAACTTAATTATCAAAATTGTTTACATAAAGTGCGAATGACCTTCAGTAATAGTTCATACAACTATTCTTGAACCGTGATGTATCCTTTAACGATATTTTAAATTTTCAGAGAAGTATAAAAAAGGAAAACCACCACCGATTATTGAATTTTTGGTAGTTCATATAACTGTTACTGGTTAAAGTATGTGTCATAAAACTATATTTTATAATTTTTAGTTACAAACAGTACTAATTGCCTATAAATTAGGAGAAAAACCTTATCTTTTATGAATATCTTTCAAGAGCAAGAGAAATTAGGACGTAAGGAAAAGAATATCGCTTTGTCACATTTGTAATAGTTGACACAACTGTTATTCACTGCATGATGTATAATATAACTGTATGTTATTTTTGTTAACTATTAACTGTTATTTTTAGAGATTTTTAATTAATTACACACCGATGTCCAACGGGTCGTCTTCATATCCATTCCCCCCTCCCTTTTTTAAATTTTACCCACTATATCACGCTGTGAACATGATAACAATAATAAAATTTAAGTATCTTAGCAAATTCTGTAAATGCGTATTGAAGAATTTTAAGCAAAGAGAGCCACTAAATTTTCTACAAACAAAACTAAATTGAACCGCGCGCGCGGAGTGTATTACGTGACTTGCCGAGTAAATGCATTTAACTGTTTTAAGCATGGGAACACTCTGCTAATCCTCAGGGCTTTCGTAACGATTAAACACTTCCATTTTGTGAATTTTACCAAGTAATCTGGTGCCACCTTCCAGTTGTGTTTTAATCTTTTTTTCTTCTTTATTTGACATAAAACTGGAAAGCACGTACACGGAAATTCTTCCTTTACTTTGGAACTTCAAACAAATTTACTTAGTTGTTGTCATGCTGAGGATTTGAGAAATTTTTGAAATGGAGTATATTTCGTTTATGTTTTCAGTGTTGATTAATGAAGATGAGACTCAAAGGAGCAAATCAATAGTTAACGATATTATTGATTATTACGCAATATACAAGTTGTTATGCAATATATAAGTTGTGACTAAATATTTAGCTATTCTTGATCTAGAATTTGCAATTTAAACAAACAAACACACACACACACACACACATATATATATATATATATATATATATATATATATATATATATATATATATATATATATATATATATATATATATATATATATATACCGGGTGCGTCATAAATTCGTGCAAACTTCAAAAATTCATAATAAATGAAATAATGCTCGGAAAATTTTTCTGTTTGCGCTAATATGATCAGAGGGATTTTGGATTTTTTTTCCATGTAAAAAAAAAGTTTCCAAAAGTAACCAAAAGAGGGCACTCACACGCCATACTGAGACATATCCCCACAACCAAAAATTCGCCGGGTTCAAGTCTGGTGATCGTGAGGTCCACTGAACCTTACAACCTCGACTTATCAGTCGGTCTTCAGTGAAAGATTCCAACAGGAACGTCTTGACATCACGTAAAATGTGGGGAGGCGCACCATCTCACATAGATGTGGCAACAGATAACGCATGTCTTTCCTGCAATGCAGGCTTAACGTGGTCACGCAAAAGCGTACGATACCGTGCTGCAGTGACTGTACAGGTTTTCCACCCGAATACAGGAGAAGGCTCTTCAAAAAAGAAAAGGCCCAGAATAAAAGACGTGGTGAAACCGCACCAAACAGTCACACGAGGAGAATGTAGTGGCCGGTTCAGATACTCACGAGGGTTTGAAGTCACCCAGATACGACTGTTTTGCGTATTAACGTCACCATGCAGTGAAAAGTAGGCTTCATCCGTCCACATTACATTCAGCAACCATTGTGGGTTACTTTCCATTTGTGCCAAAGCCCATGTAGCAAAGATTTGTCTTGCATCTGTATCTGCCGGTAATAACTGGTGAAGTGCATGGATTTCGTACGGATACAGATTCAACATTTCGTGCAGAATACGTCGAATCGACGGTTCCGGAATCCCCATTCTTCTCCCAGCTTCACGAGCACTGCTACTTCCCGTTGATGTCTCGGCTGCCAAATTTTCCATGTAACTTTGTACAACATGGACACGGTCCGCGCTCAAGGATGGTCTGGCAATTCGTGGACGATCCTCCATACTCCCCGCTTCGTCAAAACGTCTTACTAAATTCAGTATCCCATTCAATGAAATAGGCCTTTTTCGCGCCTTCAGTCCTTTCTCCGTGCGAAACTTTCGCAATGCAACAGTTGGGGATTCACCATTCTTGTAGAAAAGTTTAACAACCAACACTCGATCTGGTGAAGAAAGCATGCTGCTGACTTCGAATGACGGAACCATTTCCAACCAGGTGTTTTATTGATAGCCTGATTTGCATAAAGCGTCTCAGTTGGACGCCTGATAGCCCTCTTTCGGTTACTTTTGGAAACTTTTTTTTTTTGCACGAAAAAAAATCCAAAATCCCCTTGATCATATTGGCGGAAACAGAAAAATTTTCCGAGCATTATTTCTTTTATTATGAATTTTTGAAGTTTGCACGAATTTATGACGCACCCGGTATATATATATATATATATATATATATATATATACATATATATATATATATATATATATATATATATATATATATATATATATATATATATATATATATATATACACTGCATGTGATGCAGCTCAGTAAAAGGTATTTTACTTCAAATAAATTGATTTCTAGCTTTTGAGTGCATCTTATTCAGCAGACTTTCTTGAATATTTTGAAAAACCAGCTCGATCTAAGGGAAATTGAAAGCGATACTTTGTTTAAAAAACAAAGTTTAAAAAATTATGCGGCTTATAAAATTTGAGAAGAAAAAAACACAAATAAAATTGAACGTAAACTTCAACAGAAATACAAAATTAAATGTATACTTTCAGCACACACTTTTCAATATTATCTCGGATTTATTTATTGCGAGTAGCATCACGTATGGCATCATAAAAGGCAATAACATTATGTTTTTTGCCTTGTTGTAACAAAGAACCGCCACAGATCTGAGAAACAAGAGAATAAAAACTAAAGATTTTTGGCGAATATTTAACTGACGACATTTTAATCAAAACGGAAACAGAAATTTAAAAAATGCAAAGGAAAATAAAATCCTAAACTTAAATTTCTTTCAGAAATCATGCACGATTTTTTCCTACATTTTGCATCAAGAAGAATGGTATTCTTTTCAGAATTATCTGAATATTCAATTGGTTAAGACCTTGTTCTCTAAAACCAGAGGTTCCCATTTCTACAGATGATCACTACAACAATCGACAGGGAATATCAATTTGACCGAACTTTAAGAAGTATCAAACAATTGTGATCGTAGAGAACAAGCATTGTAAGAAATCAGTTAAGGAAATACGTATGTTTGAAAAATATGGTCATCCAACATTCTGCACCTTGTTTCTAAACAGTGAGAAAATCTTTTTGTAGGCACTTAAAACTAACTTTAAACCATAAAACTTCCTGTATTCGTACATTGGGCTCTGTGTACGAATTGTATTGGCCGCAAAAGGATTTGGGAGGGAATTTAGGGGCTGATGCCAAGGCAAGATTATATTAAGTCACATTGTTCGTCTATATGGTAAGAACACATCCTTTAGAATTTAGAGATCTAGTTTCTAAGTTTCAATCCTATCAGGAGACACGGACTAGAACAACGAATGCACATCACATTTTTTTATAGAAAGAGAGAAAGTATGGGCTTTGATTGTAAATGTAGTACTGAGAGTTCACCTTTGTTATAGGTTTCTCGAGAAGCTGTAGGCTGTAAGTATGCTAGAAACAAAAGAACAAGAGGGAAACCCTGATTGATGGATTTGCTGGAACTGTATACATGGGAAATTCGGGCTCCTCCGACGGGGCCATTTACTATGTGCTGCTGTTTGATTTTTAAAATAACTTATAAAATCTTTAAGCTAAACTCCCCCATAATATATATAACTCAGTAATTTTTAAAATGTCGGAATTGTTTGCTATTATCAGAGCAGTACTAGGTTTATTTAGAATAGTAAGAAAATAAACGATGAACTACTAGAAAGTTAGCAATTTTAATATCCAGTATCCGAATTGGATAATTTCACATAAATATAAAGCCCTACTCCTATTACCAGACAAAATTTTCAAATGACAGTTTTTAAGAGATGTTTTAGCATATAATAGTTTGAAACCAAGAAATTCCTGATCCGATGAAATATGTGCTAATTAAAATAAAAACATAATAACAATCAGATTAAGTAAACTTTAAACGAATATTTTATTTTAAAAAGTTGGAAGTAGTTTAGTTAGGTTAAAATCGATATTTATTTTTCTTTAGATTGCAAAACGTAGGATAAAGTTTACAAATAGATTTAAAAACGAAAAATCTTGATTATTATGTACTAATATTTATTTTCAAACTGGACGTAGGGGGAAAAGGAATTACAAAGAAAGTTTTCATCTTCCTTTTTACTGAAATAGTAATAAAATAAAAAAATAAACTTTTTACAGCAAGGAAAAGAGACTGCATAATAGTAAATGTCATAGCAACTGCAAAATAGAAAATTCCATGGCAAAGAAAATATTTGGTAACACATTTATTATTTATTTACTCTAATAGTCACTCATGTATTACACAACTCCTATTACAGTAACCTCTTTATGCACACGTCTTCTTCTTTGTCATTTCTAGGATAATGCATATAAGAAGTTAAATAATAAAAAAGGTATATGTCAATTTTCTTCTTCAAACTTCTTGAAATACAATAGTTATCAAAAATTAAGGAAACATCACAAAAAGAGGGATATCACGTTAAAAACTAGGCCAATATGTTTAAAATTTGAATGTGTTATTAAGTAAAAGGTGCTGAACAATACTACATTATGCAGTCGAAATACGGAATTTGCGAGGAGCATAAAAGTGCATGTCTTAGAGAAAGGCGCCAATTGTCGCTGCGAAACTGATATTAGACATCTGGCATAGCCAAATGTAACACTGATCTCCAGGCATCATTTAACTGAAGAACTGCGATGGCGAGCTATTGGGAGACTAGAGGCAGGACAAATTCATACAGAAGTGGTCAGATGCCTAAATGGGAGTCCGTCTGTGGATCATAGACTTTGGCAACAATTTTTTTAACCACCGATTTGGCATGCAGGAGGTTCAGCCAAGGACTGCCATACGCTACGACGAGTGCCGATGACCGATATTTTTCATTGTGCCCACGAAGGAATAGAACCGTAACTCCGTCTAAACTCAGATCCTCCCTCGCTGCAAGCTCCGGAAGGTTGGTATCAACATCTACCGTACGTAGAAGACTTCACGAAGGAAGTCATTTTGCGAGGCGACCAGCCATTTGCATCCCGCTCAAGTCACGCCGTAGTCGGGAACGTTTTCATTGTGCACGTCAACATGTCCACTGGACGCGTAATCAATGGAGGGCTGTTCTCTTTACAGATGAGCCCAGGTTTAGCCTCCAAAGCAATGGTAGTCGTATTTTGATTTTGAGAGAACCTGGAACTCGTTTTCATCCATCACACATCCGTGAAAGAGATGCATACGGATCACGCAGTGTCTGTTTTTGGGGTGGTATGTCTTTCGGTGGACGCACAGACCTCCATGTCTTTCCGCGTGGCAATGTGAATGCTCACACCTATAGAGATGACATCCTTGATGCTTATGCACGCCCTTATGCCTGGGCAATAGGTCAATAGGTGATGATTTCGTGCTACAGGATGATAAAGCGAGATCGCCTAGGGCTCGCATCAGGGATGCTTATCTTGAACAGGATACAATTCAGCGCAAGGAGTGGCCAGGTCGATCACCGGACCTGAATCCTATCAAGCATGTTTGAGACGCTTTAGGAAGACGTATAGCTGCTCTCAATCTCCCTCCTTGGACCCTAGCCACGCTTTCAACTGCTTTGGAAGAGCAATGTCTCTCACTTCCTACCAAACTCATAGACCGCATAATTGACAACATCACACATCGCTGTATGTGCTGTATTGCTTCCCGGGGGGATTATACTCCATATTAAAGGTACTTTTCCTATACCAAACTGACACATCCGATTTGTACATTGTATACATATGCTAGTTTCTATAACACCATAATTGTCTGGCGATTTCTTTTTATGCTATTTTATACCTACCTATGTACTGTATAATGTGTACAAGTTTCATAAAATTCTACGCGTAACTTTTTGAGTAATCGCTATTTTTGCGACTTTTCCTTGATTTTTGATAACCTGTGAATTTTTCTTCATTTGTATTCAAAACCCTCTTTGAAAATCTATAAGGAAACGAGGCACAAATATATTTTACTATTGACAATATGAAATTGATAAGAAAAATTTTAAATATTCATTTTTATTTACTACTGTGCTCGTTCCTGGTATATAAAATTTAAGCTAGTTAATGCATATATTTAATATTTCATGAACTCAGAGTAGAACGAATTATTGTTCACTTGGGAATTAGGGTAGCGTAATTACAATAGAAAAAAATTAAATAGGGACAGAGCATTATTTTTTATAAAGATGGCAAAATATGCAGGTGTTTTCGCTTAGGTTTATGAGTTTTGGACCCATGTCACCTCCAAAACTGTACATAACGTTTCAGAATGTTGTCTCTTTAAATTTTTCCTGTAATTTACTCGTATAGTCAACATTATCTGGGTATTCCTGTAAGATGTGGATCAATGTGACCCTGTTCCAAATTAGAGCCACCCTTACTAACAAGTTACTTCCTCTAAAACCAGGGCTTATTAAACATTTACCAACCAAAACCCCTTTCCACATGAAAAATTTTAACACTACTCCTAGTGTAAAATTGATACAATAAATGTATGAATACAACATTTACTGATAATAAATTAAATAATTAACTAAAAACGATCTTTCTTCGCCTTCTATATCCATAACTATATTTTTGTAATCAAGTATTTTAAATCAAAATAGTGGGCCAGAGGTAGCCCATCGGTAGCGCGTAAGCTTTTAGTACTGAGGGTGCTCGGATCGAATTCCGGGAGGAGCCGTTAAATATCTTCGCGTAGAGGCTGGTTATGGGAACGTTAATTCCGTAGAACGGAAAGTTCTTCTATGAAGTCAGTAGGTGTGTTAGTTACCATCCCCCAAAAATTCAACCCACTAGTTCAACCCACTAGTTCAAGATCACTAGTTCAAAATTGTGGTGGCACCCAGCCAAGTCGGACTCCGACCCTTGTGGTGCTATTATAAACCGGAGCCGCACTACTCAGCCCGGAGTCTATATGGACCTGGTATAGCACTTCCGGTCATTAGGAACAACAACGACAACAAATCAAAATAGTTTTCGTAACTATTTTTGCTAACCAGTATTGAAGAATCTGAAGAAGGATCATCTCGTGTTGAAGGGATATCCTTTGCAAACAGTTGCCAAAGTTTTTGTGGGCCAAACGTTCTGTTACACGACTCACGGATGGCGTGGAGGCCCACAGTATGTATAAGAAGCCAGGCTCCAAACTGTTCCTTTTATGTTATTTTAAGATGATAATAATGTGTTTCCCGTTCGAACCATTACGTGGTGTGTCGTCAATCCATTCATTAACTCAGTTTAGGCTCAAGACTGATCAAATGAATGAATCAAATGAATTAATGAAGAAAATTATCAGATGTTTTCCTACAGAAACTATTTGAGGTTACGCTTTTACTAACTGAAATAATTAATTAACGGTCCCGGTCAGTTGAAATTTTATACATTACGAAAAAAATCAATCTTTTCGACCTGCGAATTAATATCAACAAATAAAATATCGATTCAGGGATCGTCTAGGGATAATTTAGGTAATTTCTGGAAGAGTTTTCCAAACTTTTTCATACACGAGCAACGGCGTTCACACATAAACAGATTTAATCAGCACCAAGTGTTGATGTTTATCTTTTTAGTCCTGGGGAGTATGCTTTATTCGCGTGATGATCGCCGGTGCTAACCAAGAAATAAAGCTAATCTATTCTCCTGTCACTTAACTTTTTTCCAGCAATCCAGCGTAACTTGAAAGTATCCCAAATTGAGTTAAAAGATCACCCTCCCCATAATAGGAAAATACCTTCCTTATTTTATGGAAAGAGTATACAAGGAGTTTGATTTTCCCCAGGGAAATTATCCCTTTACGACATTCTTTAGTTAAAGGAAGGCGATTCTAAGAAGAGGCTATTGACGAAAGGGCTTGATTTAATAGATATTGTAAAGAAAGCATGCTTAGGCACTTTTTGGGCAAAGCAGCTATTTAAGCGGATTTGATTTTGAAAGAGAAAAGGGGGCCCCGGATAAATGCATCCCCGGATAAATGAATCATCCATGCTGTTATCTCGTTTGATTTCTGGTGGTAAATGTGGATATTTTCAGCTACAGGAAACGAGAAATTGGATAAATAATAAACTGGATATGATGGCACATTTTTGAATGGTAAATGACTTTTTATTTATGCAAGGAAAACAAGTGACTTGATTATAACGAGAGAAATCTTGTGAGAAAGAAGGTGAAATCATGGTTCGGTTTGTGTGAATGTAAAACAAAGTTTATAAAAATGTTTAAAAAATGTTTTAAAAATTTTAAATCAACTTTTTTTACATATTATTTTACTACAAAATAATTCATTGAATCACTTTAAAGATACTATTTTTATCTATTCCCTACTGATGTATTTTATATTTAGTGTCAGTAGTTGTTTTTAGTCAAGTGGTAGCGCGTCGGCTTTCGACACCGAAGGTGCTAGGTTCAAATCCCGATGACGTCATAAAATACTTTAGTGTATAGTCTGGATATGGGCACGTTAAATCTGTAGACCGGAAAGTCATTTTGTCAGAGTGGCTGGAAGAAGGTACGATTCCCCCATTTGTCACCCCTGGTGGCGTCTCTTTCACTCAGCTCACTCAGCTCACGAATAGTAGTTAAGAATATATTATACCGTTCTTCGGAGAAAGTCGTGAAAATTCCTGTACAGATGCTGTGGTGGATATCAACACCTTTATCTATCCGCTTATACAGATCACAGTGGTTGGGTGATATATGGTCGGGGGGATTGTATAGGGCAATATAAAATATTTGACTTCTTTTTTATGCTCTTCAAACCAATACTTCGGTCATTTTATTTGCAGTTGATTTCTTTCTTCGAGTGAAAATCCATTTCAATACCTTGTCCGTCTCTTTCACTCAGCTATCTCTTTCATCCACTATCCTGTTTGGCAAAGGATGTTTTTCCCTGCACGTTGTATGCTATCATGACTTTCGAAACCATAGCTAGAAAACCACCCATGAGCCTGGGGGTTGCAGTAACAGATACTCCAGTTTAACGCTCTGCAGCAATTTGCCCTTTTCAGAAGGTCTGCAAGGTTTGACATTTTACGTTGTTCCCCCCAAAATTACGATGCCCTTAGTTTTATTACTGTTACCTGACAATGGAATAATACATACATTATGTTATATAAAAATACCGGTGGCCAGACTTGGTTTTTAAGGAATACGAAGGACATTGATAAACACCACTAATATTAATAGGTGTTTCCATTATTTTGATAACTACCTGTAATAATAAGATATCTTAATAATACCTTCATACCTATAGTGGTAGGAAATATATAGATCTATTTCTTTGAATAAGTATCTCAAAGTATACAAAGTATACAAATTAAAATATGATAAATATTATTGTACATTTTAATTTTAATTAAAATTTTCTATTTTATATTTAGCTTTTTACTATACACTTTTTTAAATTTAGAATTTGTATGAATGAACGAGACGGTGGATGGTAATCAAATAATCGTGATTTAAGACATGTACATGAATAATATATGAATTTAATTAGTTGATAATTTTTTTTATATGCATCACATTAGGTTTGAATGTTAAATGTAGATAATTCAGTTTCTAGTATGTATTATTCGAACTTAAATAAGCTGTTTACAACCTAGGAGAAAAAATTATATAAAATGAATGGTCTAGAATTTCTCTTTCAAGAATTTGAAAAAACAACAAAACTTAAAATTTTTCTAAATTTTCTTTCCTATTTCTTGGTAACTTTTTATCCTATGATAAAACATATATTGTTAAGAAAACTAAAGAAGGAGAGACTTCTAATAAAATATATATTGAAAGGAAATATAGTTTCTCGTATACAGGATCGCAAAATTAATCTTAAAACCAGAACACGTTCCTGGAATATATGTCTTCAGCTCATCGGAAAGTGAATTAAGAGATACAAATATTTCTGGCTGTGTTAAAATGATATACCCAATATATTTGTCAGCAGTAAGTCGTGAAAGAACTATATTTAGGTACTCGGTCAATATATTAACAAAACCGGAACACAAAACTAGGAGTAGTATAAAATTGCGTTGAAAATACTATCGGTATTTTCTATTTCTAGATGTTAGAAATATAGTATCGAAATAAAATTTGACTTTATATATATATACGTATATATATATATATATATATATATATATATATATATATATATATATATATATATATATATATATATATATATATATATATGTATATATAGATAGATAGATAGATAGATAGATATAGACAGAGTACTCGGTCAATATATTAACAAAACCGGAACACGAATACATACATATATATATATATATATATATATATATATATATATATATATGCAACCTTTGTCCAGACAATTCGGTAAATGACGTCATAGTGCTCATGGTCGTTAGGGCCTGTTCACATAGGAGTCCGTTGCGTTGCGTTAAGGAAAAGATGACGTTGAGATGAAAATAAACCAATCATAGGCGTTAAAAATTTCATTGCTAATCGTTTGGAGGCATATGATTGGTTTATTTTCGTCTCAACGTCATCTTTTCCTTAACGCAACGCAACGGACTCCTATGTGAACAGGCCCTAAGAGTTTGCAACCGGCGCATACCGTGCCGGACAGGTGAAAACTAGTCCGAACCAGTTCCTGAGCGGCGGCGCTGGGAGTTAGCTTATCGTGTGGAAACAAATCATTTTAGAGTGAAGGTGTTGTGCGCTTGGCTGAAATGCAAAATGCACCAGCGAACGAATACGGTGTTCTGTTTCAAACTTGGAAAATCAGCAAAAGAGACTCATGAAATGCTGCTAAAAGTTTACGAAGTACATGCTGTCACTTTGAAGTGCTTGTATGAGTGGTTCAAAAGCTTCCGAGAAAAGCGGGCCACCATTGAAGACACCCCGAAGTGGTCGGGGTGCAACTGCACAAAGCCCGGACAATGTAAAGAAAGTTAAGGAATTGTTGTCAGAGGATTAAAGTGTGACAGTGCGAATGACAGCGGAGGAAGTGGGAATTGGTCATGAGATGACCCACTTCATACTGTCCCTGGATTTGGGTAAACACAAGCTTTGCTTCCGACTAGTGCCCCACACTTGGACGACGGAACAAATTCGGCTTGACGCCTGTGGAGACTTCATAGACATTGCGGATCTAAACCCAAATTTCCTAAAAATCATTGTCACAGGTGACGAGACCTGGTGCCTGAAGTACAACCCCCACGGCAAGCGTCAGAGTATGGAGTGGCAGGGTCCAGTGTCACGGAAAAGCAAGAAGGTGCGAAGTGTGAAATTAACCATCAAGTCAATGCTCTTGGTGTTCTTCGACTTTGAGTGTCTCATCAATAAAGAATTCCTCATTGAGTGCACCACATTAACCCATTTAGGACCGCTCCATGTTTCCTTTATTGGAAATGCACCAAACAGTTTTTTAACACTTTTTAGAACATTAATTACACAAATAAGTTGTTTCCATAAAATTAAATTTATTTTTACGAGAGATACAAAATGTTGCGTTTTCGCAACATCAGTTCAAAGCGGTATAAAAATTTTAAAAATATAAAAATTTAAAATGATAAAATGCTTTTAAAAAAATTTTAAATCTTTGAAACATTTCGCATGATGAGGTACATTACACATATTAGATACAATAATTGTTTGACTTTTGCAGTGTTTACATTTTTTTTGTTTATTTTCACTATTTTTAGTAATAATATGGCCCATACGATCTTTCCGAGTTTCGTTGAGAATTTGATTTTGAATTGAAGATGGTCTTCCAATATGTGAAGTTTCAGATAAAACACAATTCATCTGCATTTCTTCAAGCTTTTTATCAAAGATGTGGCTCTCTCAAAGATATAGATCTCTGAAACTCTAATAAACTTATTTTAGAATTCATTACATCCATGTAATGAATCTCCATTTTTCCCATACAATATGCTCCTTTTTCTTACTATATTGCTTACTTTTACATTTATTAGAAAAAAAATGTTGATTGCACCTTCAATGTCTTTAGGGGATTCGACATTTTTCACATAAAATATTATCATCAATAGCTTCTTCATCCGTCAAATCACTCGGATCTGGAGGGATAATGACGAATTATAGTTCATCATTAGCTTCTGTGGAGGACGATTCTGAAATATCATCATCATCTAGCCCACGAAAATACCCCAATGTCTCTTCCAATGTCAAAAATCGCTTTTTTCTAGAGACAAACTTATCCGAAATACAAACAATACCAATTTACTGTATTAAAAACCAGGCAGCACTAAGAAAACAGATTGGAAATAAGTAATACACATTGGACTGATGTTGCGTTTTCGCAACATTTTTAGAAATATGAATTGAGAAACATAAAAACAAAAATTATGATTTACCCGTTGAAGTCATTTTGTTCTTTAGTCTCTAGTAAACTCGGAACAAGCACCAAATCGGAAATTTAACATGTGCTGCTATCTAAGGTTATTATTTGAAATTAGTCATTTTTTTCCCTTTCAAAATACCAGAAAAAAACAATTTTTTGCATGTGGTAAAAGCGGGCAAATGTGTAAACAAAAAATTTATTATGATCAATTAAAGTATAGAGAATAAAATAAAAATGTTACTTCTGACGTACAAAACTTAGAACATGCCTTTAAAAAATACAGAAATTAATGTTGCGTTTTCGCAACGCCAGTCTTAAATGGGTTAAATGCCACTAAGTTAGTAGATATACAGAAACCTCTGCTGCAACGGATCAATCGTGTACGCTCCAAGTACACCAGACAAGGCAACTGGACCCTTCTTCACGATAATGCCCGGCCACATATTGCCTTTCTGGTGCAGCAGTTCCTGGCCAACAGGCGAGATGTGTCCTAGAATCACCCACCTACTCCCCAGATTGTCTCCCCCGGACTTTTTCTTGTTCCCCATATTACAATCAGCCCTGAAGGGCCACTAGTTTTCGGGCATTTCGGACGTCCAACGTAATGCTACGACCCAGTGAAGGCCATCCCAAAAGGCGAGTACACTAGGTGTTCCCAAGACATGTACAGTCGTTCCTAGATGTGCATTACTTCCTACGGGGATTACTTCGAAGGGCAGTAACAGCTGTTTCATGTAAGAAAACAATCCATTGTAACTATAGACGCATTCACCGAACTTTCAGGACAAAGGTTATATATATATATATATATATATATATATATATATATCAGTAGTTATGGACGTTCGTAGATCCTAGTTACGGACGAAGGGAGCTTATCTCAGATCTGAACGGTTGCCATTAAAATACCGTCGTGTCTAGGCCGTATATGGGCAAGTTAGACCGATAAGCCGTTCCAAGAGCTCATTAGGTTGGGGGTAGGTATGGTTACCCAAGATGTTGTCCCTGGGGGTGCTATTTCGAAATTGTATAGGGACCAAAGGGATAATGTTCCCTCACTTGTACCGAGATAAAAAGTAGTCCCCAATATCCGCGGTATACAGTGCGAATGTCTCGGGAGAAGCGTCTACTTATTAGCAAAATAAAACACTTAATAAACAAGTAGGAAAAATGATCTAATCTTAATCCAATTAATTAACAGCGTTACTATCCCAATTTTGAGAAGAGTAAATAGAAGAGAAATAGGTGGTAAATGATTTTTTTTTCACTGATGGTCATTAGAGTTTTCATACGTGAAATTTTTAAAAGATCTTACTTTTCGTTTTATATTCCATATATGATTTGTTCACTGGGAGAGTATATTTATTGCTATAAAGGAATACGAAATATATTTTCATTCCCAATATATCATAGAATAACTTTTTAGCTTTAGTATATTATGTTCTCTGAATCTTTTTCTGAAGTTTAACATTCTACATCACTGTTCAGAAATTAGAGATTCAACTTCGACCGAAATGTAGTAGATAAAATTTTAACCATCTCAATATGCAGAACCCGACAGTTCACATATTACATATTTTCTTCCTAAAATCGCAGCATCGGTTAACATAATATGCTACGGTTGAAAATTAGGCTGTAAAACTGGAAGAATGCTCTTTCCATGCGTAATTTTTCTGAACATCTCGTAACTTTATGCAGAACACATTTTTCTCAACCTCCCCCGCTTTAGATTACAACAGAAGGTGATGACAGGGAATCGCAAAATTTTCTCATAACTTTATGGGTTTAAACTTCAAGAACGATGAGATTCTTTTTTGGACTCAGCTGACAGAAATAACTCCAAACTGCTTCAACTTCCGAAGTTAATGGGCAGTAGTGCAAGTGAAGTTTATAAGTGAGATTTCTTGGGGTAATTCTAAGTTCATTCCAAGTTCAGACTCGAAATGGTGTGAGAAATGCATTTATTTAGCGGGGAGAAGACCGTGAAATGTCCTCACATGCATTTGGCTTAATTATTTGAGCCAATATTCTATTATATAATTGAAAATGTTTAAAGTTCTTAGCTATTATCCCTATAATTAGATCGGGACTGATTGCAAACATCAAGTATATTTATTTTCCTTTAGAGACATACGTCTTTGAGAATGCTATTTGACCAATTTGAATAGCGTTCAAATTAAACTGTCAAAAATTCATGACTTCACTTGCACGGAAACCCTTCCTTTTGATTGATTCCTTACAGAAATAGAAGACTCAGTTTACAAAAATATATGCATAAATACTGTTATGTAAACTAAAGAGCCAGAAAAACTGATACACCTGCATAATATCTTGTAGGGCCCCCACGAGCATACAGAAGGGCCGTAACACGATGTGGCATGGACTCTATTAACGCGGCAGTAGTCGCGCGTTGTTCAATTCCCCGCCATTTTTCAGTAGTTTCCCTGTAACCTCCCTCCCCTTAAACTTGTACTGATAAAATTCCTGGTAACTGACCTTATGTATTATTCCTACCCATTTGTGAGATACCAAGATCATCTCCCGGTTTTCTTGGAAATTATTGCTTTTGAAAGATGAAATCGGTTGTTCGGACCGTGCTTGACTACTGAGTCAGCAAGGTTTTGCCTTGGCGTCATATTGTTATCTAGAGCATTGTGAGTCCTGTATCTGGCACAGGACGAAAAGTTACAATGGACGACTGGTTTACATCTATTCCTTTAGCTAAGACACTTTTGAAGGAGAATAATTTGAAAATGGTAGGAGCATTAAGGAAAAGTAAAAAAGAGCTCCCACAAGCATTCTTACCTTGAAAGCAAAGAGAAATATTTTCATGTGAGTTTGGATTTCATACCAATGTGACCTTTGTTTATTATGTGCCCCCAAAACATGGTTGATGTTTTATTGCCTTCTACAATGCATAATGATAATTCTACTGATAACCCAGAAAAATAGAAACCAGAAATAATTAATTTCAATAATGAGACAAAAGGAGGTGTGGACGTTGTAGGTGAAATGAAAGCCTCATATTCCGTTTTGAGGAAAAGTAATAGATGAGCATTTACTATATTTTTCTCTCTTATGAACATTGCTGAAATAAACTGCCAAATTATATTTCAGCGAAATACGGGAAATAAGATAGCACGTCGTCATCTTTTGAAGAAACTCGAATTACTCAAAGAGCACATAAATCACAGAAAGAAAATATCAACTTTGCCTAATCCTTTAAAAATAAAATTGATTAATTTTCTGGAGAAACTCCCTAAATAGCTCTACGATCCCCCATAGAAGAACGATGTAAATATTTCACAACAAAACAAAATAGGAAAATGAAACAAACATGACGGAAATGTTGCTCATATATTTGCAAAGAACATTCATTTAACACATGTGTGAAAACAAAGAAAAAAACTATTAACTCTTTAAATTTTCAGCAATATATTATTGATTTACATTTTATTTATAAATATATAAAACTGTATCGTTAGTATCATCTGTTCAATAACGAAAATTATGTTAATTAAAATTGAAAAACTAATTGTGTATCTATATTTTCCCTGTATTGCTAACAGAGGGGAAATGACCGACACGCGACTACTAGCGTTCTGAAAAGATACACGACTTCTCTAGTGTTAACCCGAGAGTAGTCGCGCCTTTTCTTAGAACGCCAGTAGTCGCGTTCGGTCCATTTGCCGCCCGCTACCAGTTGGTCGAAAACAGAGTTGAAATTTGTCGGTGTTACGAGATGATCGGAAACGGAGAACATAGAGAAAAAATTATTGATTGAATTTTGGAAAGATAAATATTACAGCAATTACTTTACATTTAATTTAAATATATATTCAGTTGACATTTACATAAATATTTTTAATATTTTATTTACAAAATAATTTTAAATAATAAAAATTAATAAATTATTTGACTGAATTTATAAAGATACAGTGAATTACTAATTAGTATAAATTTTCAATTATAAATTTGAAATCGTTCTGAAATAAATCATTTTGAAGGACAGAACCGCAGTAAAAGATACAATTTACATCATTCATTCATTTAATTAAAATAAATATTCAATTGTATGTTTGAAAGCATGCTTATTTTAGTTAATGTTTAAGTAATAATATTTCTTAAAACAATAAAAACAGGATGAAAATTTCTCTGAAATTATAAATATACAGCAACAATTTATTTTGAATGAATTGCCACTTGTAGATCGAAAAGCATTAGTTCGGAAAAATATTTTGCAAAACTGAACACAAGCAAAGTTAATTTTGTTATACCCCGGAAACAAACATTCATTGAATTTGTAAAAAAAAAAGAATTTTCCTGCGGCGTTGTTAAATAAATGTGTATTTTCATTTACAGTAAAAATTTTAAAAATAGATAAATTTTAGAAAAATACTTACCCCATTCTTGTAACTATAGTATAAACATTAGTTGTATTATTCAAAAAGAAAAATATTTTTATTTTCATAACTTCTAATCTACATTAGGAAATTCGCATTGTTTTGCACATTCTACACACAAATTAAACGTATGTTCTTTGCAGATATACAGACTACATTGTTCACAAAATTGTTTTGTTTTTCGATTTTGCTTTGTTGTGCAAAAACTACACCTTTCAGTTTTTGGAGATCGAAGAAATTTTTTGGGGGGTTCACCACAAAATTCTCTGATCTTTCTTTTCAACGGGTTTGGCAATGTTATTATCTGTTTTCTTTCATTTATATGCTCTCTTAATAAATCTAAAGCCAGTTCTTTCAAAAAATAGCGACGAACTACCTTTTTTCCAGTATTTTTTTGAAAAATAATTTGTGAATTTATTCCCGCGATATTCATCAATGAAAAAAACACAGTAAGCGGCCACCTATTACTTTTCCTTGCGACAGAATAGGAACCTTTCATTTCATCAACTACATCAACGCCTCCTTTTGTAACATTATAATCATTTATAATATCTGGCTTCATTTGCTGTGATTCTTCTATCGCAGTGTCGTGATGCATTGAAGAAATGAGTAATACGGAAGCATTTTTCTTGGGTACATAAGACACTAATGTTATGTCTCCGTAAAATCCAAATGTGCTTGACAGAACTTTTCGACTTTTTGACGGCAGAAATTCTTTGGGGATTTCTTTTTTATTTTTTCTTAATGTCCCAATCATTGTAAGATTGTTATCCTCTAAAAGTGATTTTGCTAAAGGAATTGATGTGAACCAATTGTCCATTGTCACATTTCTTCCGGTGCCTGATATATGCGCAATTAGACGTTTCACAACGTCATATGGAGAATTGCTCAAAAGAAAGGGTCCATTTGGTTGCTTACCAGCATAAATTTCTAATTTGCTAACATAAAAGTTTATAGCATCAACCATTGCATATATTTTGATGCCATATTTAGCTGGTTTCGATTTCATGTATACACGAAATGAACAGCGACCACGAAATTGTTCCAGCATTTCATCAATAGTGACGTATTCACTCAAAGAGAAGTGCTTTTCTAAAGCGTCATTTATTTCGGAAAATATTTCCCTGATGGGGGCTAACCTATCTAATGCACACCTTTCTTTTCTGCTGTTCATATCGTCAAACCGTAAACATTTTAATAAAAATCGAAATCTCCGTAAAGGCATTGTTGATTGGAAAACATCGACACCTGTGCCATCATCGCTCCATAAATCTGTTAAATTTTGATGGGATGACTTCATAACCCCAGCAATATAAAGAAATCCTAATACTGCTTTTAGTTCTGTTAGGCAGGTTAATTTACAGTCTCTTTCTCTCGAATAATTAGGCTGTTGACATTTTATATAAATATTTGTATAATTAACAATTTTCTCTAAAATGTTATCATTGAAAAATAGTTTCCAGGCATCAAAACTGTATTTGCATCTTTTGCACTGTTACGAACTCCTGGTGTTTGAGAAACTATGTTGTGTTGTCTCCGTCGCACATTTGATCTAGGAGAATTCTTTTCCCATTTGGTAAGATTATCTTTACCAATAAAAAATTCGGACGACGATATCACACATCCATTTTTTCCTACTTCATTATCTGATTCTTCAGAATCAGTTTCCTCATCCTCGTTTATATCTAAGGAATTTTCTTCCTCTGATGAACTGACTTCATCACTAATAGAATCCTCTTCTAAATTATCAAACAGTTCTAATGCTTCCTGAACCGTTAAAAATTTTTTACGAGACATACTAAAAATAGTTAAATGGTCTTTTAGCAAAAGAGCAGAAAGAAAGACAGACTAAAGTCTACTGATCAAACTACGCTTACTGAGAATATCCACGATTCAAAGAATCAAACTTCCCTCCCAAGGAATTCGCGGAATGGGAAGGGGGAAAAATGAGCGACGCAGCTGCTCGCACCGCGGTCTTTCAGACCGATAAGAAGTTTAGAATGCAGTAAAATTCTGAGAAAACATAGGAATGCCTTGCAATTTTAGGACACAATAGGGCTGACAGTCAAGGTCAGCTACGCGGAGTTTCCCCATTGTACCTTTAAGGGGAGATGGGTTACAGAAAGATAACTGATTTCGGCGGCAAATAGACCGACGCGCGACTACTCCCGGGTTAATGTCTGATGGTATCCTGGAGTCAATTTCCACAATAAATCCTGCAGGGCAGTCCAAAAATCCATAGGAGTGCAAGGGGGTGGAAACCTCTTCTGAACAGAACGTTGCAAGGAATCCCAGATATTATCAATAAGGTTCATGTCTGGGGATTTTTGGCCAATGGAAGTGGCCGAAGTCAGAAGAGGGATTCTGGAGCCACTCAGAAGCAACTCTCGGGGTGTCGTATTGTTCTGCTGAAATATTCCAAGTCCGTCGGAATGAACAGTGGACATGAATGGGTGTAGCTGATCGGACAGGATGCTTATGTATCCGTCACCTATCAGAGATATATCGACATATAATGTCGATATATCTCTGTAGAGATATATCGACATATCTCTGTAGAGATCGATCTATCTCTGTCGATATATCTCTGTAGAGATATATCGACACGAGATAGATCGAGACACGAGATAGAATACACGACTAGAGATATATCTCTCTAGAGATATATATCTCTAGACATATATCAGGAGTCCCAGATCATGCCAACTGCATACACCTCATACCATCACAGAGGCTTCACCAGATCGAATAGTCCCCTGCTGACATGTACGGTCCAAGGATTCATGAGGTTATCTCCATACCCGTACATGTCCATCCGCACGATACAATTGGTAACGAGACTCGTCAAACCAGGCAACGTGTTTCCAATTATCAACAGGAAATATTTAATGGAGGGGTTTACGATCCCAGGCAAAGCGTAAAGCTATGTTCCGTGCAGTCAACAACGGTTCATGAATGGGCCTACGACTCCGAAAGCCCATATCAATCTCGGTCCGTTGAACAGTTCCCACGCTGACAATTGTTGATGTCTCCTCATTGAAATCCGCAACAATTTTAGGAAGTGTTGCGCATCTATCTCAAGGATTATCGTCAGTCGTCGACGGTCCAGTATTTTCAAGGTTTTTTTCAGGCCGCACCGATGTCGAAGATTTGATGTTTTTCCGGATATCTGATATTCATGGTACACTCGTGAAATGGTCAAGCGCTAAAATCCAAATAGCACGGCTACTAACATGGTATGTCCCATCTCTCGTGCGCCGACTATAACGCCACGTTCAAAGTGACATAAATAGTGATAACCTGCCATTGTAGCAGCAGGAACCTATCTAAAAGCTTCGACAGGCATCTGCTGTCTTATACAGAAGGTTGTTCGCACTTTATGGAAAATGTTTTATAATTTATTTTTGCTGTTTGCATTTTGAGATAAAAATTTGGGAAATTCAGAATATTCGTCTGCTACTATTTTGTTTTGATTGGAATGTAAAATAAAAGATTTATTTTGAAGATGATTCCTAAAATTCATAGATGGCTCGAAGAATGCGTAACTGCGCTTTCAGAGGAGAAATATTCGTATCGCGGTTATGGCATTTCAAAATAAGCTATTTATAATTTATTAAATTTGAAAGGAAAATACGTCTAACTGAAAGTGAAAATGAAAACATGACCGCGAAACCTCATTCTAAGATTGTTCGAACGCAGGTAAATATCAAGAAAGTGAAGTCTCTCATCCTAAAAGAAAATCCGTCGACTGAAAGATCCTTTGCATCGAAACTAGGAATATCTTCTGGCACTGTAAGTAAAATAATTCAGAAAGATTTGAAGCTAAAAAAGATGTTTAAACCTAAAGTTCTTCTGCTTTTGCCAAAGCATATAGCTGAAAGAAAAATAAATTGTAGAAAAGTTTATGAAAAACACCTAGCTGCTGAAAAATGGAAATTTGTGGTAACATTGGATGATGCATGGGTGTACTTAAGTGACTGTAAAAAAAAGATCAATTTTCAATTGCTAAACTGACGGGAATGACCTATGAAATGGCTTCGTCAGTGTACAGAAAAGTTCTGAAAGGGATTCATGATAGTTGCAAAATTTTGTTACAATGGCAAATTAAAAATAAAAAAGTCTCAAGTAAAGCCGAAATTGATTCACTCTAGTAACAGCAGAATATTTTAGAACCAATTTTTTGAAGAAGAAATTCCAGCCTTATGTGGGAAGGACACTGATAAATTTGAGCTTCATATGGACAAAGCCTCTAGTCACAAGTCAAAATCAACTGCCGCTTATTTAGCAAAGAAAGAATCAGAAACATGAATAAAGTGTATCTCATTTAATGACAAACCTCTTAAATCACCCGACGCTTCTCCAATGAACTTTTGCTCTTTCAGTTTATTAAAACGAGCCTTGGGAAAACAGCATCGAAGAACACTGAACGAACTTTAGAAAACGGTCAAAGAGGAACGGGGTAAAATTGACATGACAGTACTAAGAAAAAGTTTACATTCTTGGAAAATTCAAGATAGAGCTATTGTTAAGAACCATGGCTAGCAAATAGAAGCAAATATCCGCAAAAAATACAGAATTTATACATAAGACTGAACTATCAAAATCGTTTCCATAAAGTGCGAACGACCTTCTGTATATGTGCTGCCGACCGCAACGATTAACTCCGATTGGTTGCATATCTGCGTTATTTGCATACGCACGCTTGTGCCAGTTTTTGGGGCTCTTCAGTGTATAACACTGACGAAGTTTTAGCATTTGACCAGAAGCTATTTATATAAAGTGGAACTTCTACATCCGGCCACCCCTCAAAACGGCCACTATTTTTCGGAACCATCGTTTTCAGCCATATATAAGTTTACTCTAAATTAATGAAAAAGACCAGATTAAAAACTAAAATACAACATATGTAGATAATAAAATATGTAAATAAATGCGGAAAATCGTATTATAGAGGAAGGGTGAATAGAAGAGTTTCGATCAACCCTTGACTTTTATAGGACTCCGAAAATAGAAATAAAGGAACTTATATCTGGTTTTCCAATTTCATTCTATTAGGCCATCATCAGACTAAGTTTAAATGACATCTGATCCCGGGATTTCAAATATTTTTTCCTAATCCCTGAATACAGATGTTTAAAGAACCATCAACGTTTTATTTTATATTAATTTTACAGAAAAATATTGCAGCTTTACGGATAAATATCAGAAGTCACATTTTCAGATTTTAACCTTTCATTTTTAGGATAATAAGAATGCATATTTTAACTTACGACTTTCTGATTAGATTAAGAATATCAATTCTATTTTTAGTGAAAAATAGTTTGAAGTTCGAGAAGTTTTACCTATAATTGAGAAAATTTTTAAAGCAAAATACTTTTGGACTCAAATAATACAATTAATTGCATGCTCACAAACATAACATTTGTAGAAACAATTAAATATAATCTGATATCTATTATTTTAGTAATTAATTATAATGTAGCTGACGCCTCAATATTACTTATAAAAAGAAAGTAAAATTTCAGGAAAAAATTATTCCTCTTAGAAATACAGCACTTAGGACCCGTGACACATTTTGCCCAGTGATTGTTATTCTGCACAGGACGACCGGAATCTGAAAACGAACCACGGATTTTGAGAACGAGTTATTTAAATGAAATTACATACATGCATACATATATACATATATGTATGATCAGAAATGCTTAAAATTACGTACAATATGATATAACTATATAAAATTAAGATCGGGAGTCTTTTAGAGTTGTATCCAAAATTAGGCTTATTCATAATAAATATTATGATTTATAAATATAAGAATAAATTTGCATATCATCTAGTTATGTAAAAGGACTTTGAATTGAAACATATTCTATGAAATAAGCAAACTATATTTTACGATGCAGAGAGACGATAGAGATAAATTAAAAATATAAATTAACAATAGGGGCATAAATGTAAAGGATTAATAACTGCCCTGGACAAGATAATTAGAACTTCATTAAGCCTATGTTGTGATAAATAACTATATACATCTGCGAACGAAAAGATGCAATTACGTTGGAGTTACTAGCATGGCGATCATTAATACCGAGTTCCAATAGATTACTGCATTGCCCATTGAAAAATGATCATAGAAAAAAAATAATTATCAGTCAGAAACACCAAGTAAATCTACGCAAAGCATCATTTTTCTTGTGTAATTGTTATAAAATATAAATATATGAGCATTGTTCTCAACACAAAGATAATTGTTCTGATTTGCGTAATATATTTAATGTTCTAGTGTAAGGCATATATAATGGTAGGCAAAGGATGTGTCTAGCTGGTCAAAAGTGGCTGGTGATAAGTAATGTGCTACGTGATTCAGATAATATTAATGATAACCATAGTTTTAATTCTTTAGTGAGTGTTTTTAGTTCTTAACAGTGAGTCCAGTGTTAAGTTGGATATTAAAGATTTGTAGAATTTCTTCTTAATAGCACTATTTTAAATGTGCTTGAAGGTATATAAGAATTTTTTTTCGGTTTGTTTAAAAACATAATCTATGTAACAGCATGTTGTATGACTATTAAAAACATCTTTAAGACTTTGCCAAATTTTCAATGACTTTTATTTGAAAAAGAGTTGTTTTAAACTATTTTTTAACAACAGCCTTTGAATAGCTGTGTAATATTTGTGTAGATAAGGTTATTGGCTAGATAAGGATTGGGTAGATAAAGATTGTGTTGATAAGGTTATAGCTATGTTAAAAAGACTTAAGTTCTTCGTCGGATATGAAAACTGCAAACTATTAAATCCACAAACCTAAATGTCTTTAATTCGTTTGAAAACATATTACAGCAAGTAATGGGAACAGGAAATCTTTTCATTAAGGAGAGGACAGCTAAATATCACCAAAATTTTCCAAACAAGCAGATCGTCTAAAAAAATATGCAGTAAAACATAGCAGAAAGTTCATCTCTATGTTAAATCTTTCAAATTCTCATCAAACGAACATTATATAAATTGCTACGGAAGAAACAATGCAAAGAACCCAAGAAACACAAGACCGTTTCGAAATTGTTGGGAACCATCTTTATCATATTTGGTCAACAACTAGATTTGGATTTGGGGTTATGTTGAAAGAACGGATGGCATTGCAACTCACCCAACGGTTGGTTGCTAGCTGGCCTATTTATAAGTTTTGGCACATCCTAAACATTTTGCACTTGGACATATACTCGTATGTTTCTGGAATGTTTGTCAACGGTAACCATTCCCTAACGATTCAAAGAATTTTTTTTTAATTCAACGATGTGTGTTACTTGGAAAATATAACAAATATTATAATTTCTTTACTGCTTATAGATGCAGCCCTAAAGTATTTACGATCCTACATAAAACAGGATAAGAAATATAGACAACTTAAAGTGATAGTTTTAGTGAAACATGATTACTTTGATAGTTTTAGTGAAACATACAACTATCAAAGTTTTATGTTTGTTTGAATTTAAAATTTCCAAAAAGTATATGTTTAGGTTTCGTGTAATCTTAATAAAAATATAATAACAATCATTCCCTTAAATCTAGTTTTTTCGTGTGTAAATTTTCAGTTTCCGTCTTCATCAGCCTCTCCTACTCCCCACACACACAAAATATGTTAAAAATAATCTAATTTAAAAATTAGAAACATCAGAGGTTAACGAAGGAATACAATGAACACTCAGTAGAAAAAAGTAACTTCCAATTTTTGTCTCATACCTTCTATTTTAATAGATTTAAAATATTATTTATACAATATTCAAGGTGCGCCCATAAAGTAACCGGACAATTTTTTATAAATAAGAAAAATATTACTCACCTTCAAATAAATGTATCTCCTTCAAAATAATCGTCAAAGGAGTCTATACGATTTTTCAAACGTTTCTTCGTGTCATCGAAACACTGTTTAAATGCTTTGGAACTAACCGTTCGCAAAATACGCGTAACATTTGATTTAAAATCCGAGACGTTTTCAAATCCCTGTCCTTTCATGGCCAGAAAAAATCAATTGGCGACCAGTCGGAAGAATATGGTGAGTGATTTGTCACTGTAATTGAATGCATAATAAGATATTGTTGTACAGAAATTGCTGTATGGGGCCTAGCATTATCGTGTAAAAGAAACCATTTCCCGGAATAAACAGTTCCATCCTAACTATCCTGTTTCTTAATCAAAAAAGCACCTCCTTGTGAAAATACTGATTAATTGTTTGATTTTCAGGAACAAATTCGTGGTGAATAAGTCCTTTTTAATCAAAAAATGCACTCAGTATCACATTAGTATTTGACTTTGACATCCGTGCTTTCGACTCGTTCTTTGAAGTTGAAGGGTGTCCTGTCTTTGGTTCATTTTCAATGCTTTCTCGCCCACATTTAAAGCGGTTGTACCACTCATACACTTGTGTTCTTGATAACGATGCATCACTATATACTATTTCCGGTATCACTATATACTGTGTCCGGTTACTTTATGGACGCACCTTGTATATCACTTATGTAAAATCTCAAAGCAATTCATATTTGAGGCATTACAGATAAATTTTGATGTAGATATATGACAGTTCAGATCGTCTTAAGTATTTTTGAAGTCTTCTGGGTCCAGAGAGCGGTGTGCATGAAGAAAACCATTTGACAGGACCCCCTAATAATCCGAGTTTTTGTAATTGGAGAAAAATTATATTTTTTTCCTACACTTACAAGTCAGACAAAATAATTGGTTTTAATATTGCTAGGAAATGGAACAGCTTACATATTGTGAGTTCTAATATATATATATATATATATATATATATATATATATATATATATATATATATATATATATATATATATATATATATATATATATATATATACTTGTCGGATTTGTTTTTTTTTCACATCCTTCTTTAATTAATCTTCAGTTTAATCCGAATGTTGCTGTCGATGGTCCCATGAATATGTAACTCTTACTTGGATAATTCTCAGCAATGTAGTCATCTAGGCTCGAGTAACACAAATACCAGCCGGTAAACTTTTCGATATATATTTATTAAATCCACATAATACTAGTATTTCTCAGCTCCATTATTTATTACTATCGTTGAACTATTTAACTGACAATGCCAAAAAGTCTATTACTTTGAAATTCCAACTCCTTGCATCTCGATTTGCTCTGTCCCTACCCAATTATGTTAGCCTGCCTAAGCGGCAGGTTAACTCTCCGGAAGCTGACATGTCTTTGCCGTTAGAGTCCACGCGGGCCCCAAAAGACAAAGACCTTCTCCAAAGTTCTCGAACATCGCTGTGACGTCACCACCGACGATGAGGCTATAAATCCACCCCACACTGCTTACCTAGTCCGATTCTATTAATAGCTTCAATATCATTCATTCCACATACTTGCTTGTTCCTTTTCGCACTATCAAGTGTGATTAATCTGGCGTTTAATGTTTCAATTAAGACTTCCCGTATGAAAACCCTCCTTGTGACCCCTTAAAGTTTAACCTCATAGAAAATCTCTGACACACACACACATATATATATATATACATATATATATATATATATATATATATATATATATATATATATATATATATATATATATATATATATATATATATATATATATATATATATATATATATATATATATATATATATATATATATATATATATATATATATATATATATATGTCGGACTTCACTCTCACGCCCGATCTATTAACGTAATTTCGACCTCTTTGGAATGATCATGCAGTCAGGTAATAGTCCAGTGGCGAGGACATATCAAACCTTAAAACTCCATCAAACCTACAAGATGTTGACACAATATCCATAGAACAGTCCAATTGATTTTACAAACATCTTTATTTAACTTCGAATTAATTTCTCAGCTCCAAATCGTTATTATTACGCCTCATTCCCCTTTAGAACCTGTGCGCCTAACGGCACACGTCTGCTCCCTTCCTAAGTCACCATGGCTCTGAAGATCTTTGTTTCCAACCTTAAAACCAACGTTTAGTGACGCTCATTAATTATTCATTTCGTCATATCGAATGTTCTCTCTGCTGACTGATGCATTTCCTTTCTTAGCGCCATCTCAAGGCTACGTCTACCTAAAATCATCTCTGTGGTTCTTCGAAATTGAATAAAGCCGACCCATTAATTCTATTTTCACTGCAATACATTACGCCGCTCATTTGAACTCCCAGACTTTTTAATTGTTAAATCCTATAATTTAATAACTAAAATCCCGTTTTAATGTCTCGCGATCGCCCCCCATATTTAATAACCTTACACACACACACACACACACACACACATATATATATATATATATATATATATATATATGTGTGTGTGTGTGTGTGTGTGTGTGTATAATAATTGTCAAAATTTGAAATAAAATAATTTTCCTGTAAAAATATCAAAAATATTTTTCCATAATACCGGCCCACCAAAAAGTTTGTTCCTATATTTTGTCTGGAATTAAATTAAGCTGAATATTTTTAAAATTTATTTAGGCATCAGAGATATTTCGAAGTTTACTCACTTCATTTGCTCCATCAGAGAAAGATATTTAAGTCTTAAAAGAAATCAGAGCTTCAAACGTTTTACAGTATTTGAAATAAAATCTAAAAAAAATAATGTAATAACACACCAGTTTTGATATTGCCCTGAATTTAGCCCTGAATAAGAGCTTTGAATTTTTTTAAACGTATCACAATTTTCAAACTGAGTAGTAGCTCATGGTGTATTTTTATAATAAATACTGGAAATAGGTTAATTTTTATATTCTGTAATAACAGAGAATACAGTGTTTTAATGAATTTAATATTAGTTAATTTGGTGTTAAATGTCAATTTGAGCTATTACCAATGCATAAAGTATTAATTATTTTAAGTATACTTTTTTAATTTCAATCTTTGCATTTTTTGGTGGAAGTGTTGACAGTAAAGGTCCCGTTTAGATTAGTTATGGATCATTTATAACCCTGTAGATAAAAAATAGTGTAAAATACATGCAAGCAATAATGCTTATTTCGACAGATTTATATCTAGGTATTTCATTCTATATGATTATGTTAAACTTTGACTATGAGATATGTTTAACTTTTAACCTTAAATGGCGACGTGGGTAAGTCTAATTGAGACTGACTTAACAACGCTAAATGAATAACTTAAATTGAAAAAACGTACTTAATTAAATAATTATATAAATAATAAAATATAAAGTTAAAGACTATATTTTTATAAAGACTGTTATCTTTAACTACACAAATTATTTGAAGGCAACTAACTCTGACTAAGTTTGATGAAAACCTCACTTCTCAAAAACAAACAAACCCTTTCAGAACTTGTGGCAGTTTGATATATCACGTCGGTTGCACAACTCAAGTAATACACTTCAAAAATAAAATCATTTAGCGATCCGAAAATATATTATGCCTCGTCTAAATGCTAGGATTAAAAAATGCCAGTCTACCAAGCGTAAACGGTTTACAAATCCCGTTACGTCTGGCGCCAGAATTGTATTTTTTATAACAACTCACCACTTTGAATGCGACAGGAGGTGATAACAACGCATTTGGAAACTTTCCTGCCAGTTCACTCAGAGGAGAACAAGAGTTGATTGGCTGTTTCGCTTACTCGCTAAAGAAGTTATGAGTTTCCAAGTTTATTTCTTTTTTGAGTTTATTTACTAGGCGTTTAACTTTTAAGAAAGGATAGATTAAAACTTCTAAGTTCTGGGGGGATTTAGTTTTCTATAAAAGGAGAACTCAGCTGAAATTAAAGGGTTTCCGTCTTGCTTATATAGATCTGATCTCATGTTTTGATATGTTGAAGCGTCTCGATTTATTCTGAAAACTTTTAGCGGTCGTGATTCAAAGTGTCTCTCCTTTAAAATAGTATGATTCATTTAGCATTCAGGAACCTTTGGAAATCAGATGACAAGACATATTGTAACGTAGAAGGCACGTAACTAATTTTTTTCCTTTTATAGAATAATGAAAAATTTTCAGCAATTAGAAATAAAATCGTTAAAATTGTTTTAAAGGTAAAAAAATTGTATCTTATTTTATGTTTATCTATTTTTTTCATAAAATTTTAAAAGGTAATTCAGTTAAAATTTTGACTCTGCACTGTAACTTTTACTCACGCGCACATGTTGTAGTGGTTAGCGTACTGAGCTTCATGCAGTGAGCTTGGTTTCAAATTCTGAATAAGGCTTGGTCAGTTCCGTGTCGCCCCCTCCCCCCTCATAAGGAGCAATGCTGGTACACCAATATGGTGCTTCTATGCTAAGGTAGCCTGTAAATCGCCGTGAATAATAAAACGCGAATGCCTCACGACAAAGTACCTTCGCATTAGAAAAAAAAGCAACAAATTTGAATTACTTCATAGTGATTAGTTGAATACATCCATGAGTCACGTGTGTCTTAAAGAAACCGAAAACCTTCTGGCACTAGATAAAAAATGCTACAAATAGGCTGTTAATGTTCGAGACAGTTTCAAGATGACTAAATTAAAGAAAAGAAAAAAAAGAAGTACATAAATGAGTTATGCGATTATTTGTCAATATTCTATTTTGAAAGTAGTTCTAGTGCGTTACTTATGTCCACAAGCCGAAACGTTCTAGACCAGTCCCAAAGAATGGCTACAGGCTGAAGAATGCGGCACCAGAAAGGTCCGAGTCCGACGTGGCCAGGTGCCACCCCAATTTTGACTGAACAACCCCCATGGGCGACATCTAGTGGCTTCCAATCCTCCCAACACTCATATACCACATGCAAGGACTTTTCCGGGTTATTAACCCGTTCCCGGTTATTTAAACCATATCCGGAGTAGACACGACAACTTTCAATGGTTCGTGTCGGGATTCGATTGAGTATCTTTCGTCCGAAGCCCAACGCTCTACCACTTGGCTACCTAGGAATCACGTGCTTTCGTTTTTTCACGTTATAGTCTGAATCAGGATGACTGAGGTCTCTCTTTTTACTAAAGTGCAGAAAAAACTTGAAAAATGTATAACAATAAGTAAATCATTTTTTCAAGTCTCTTCGACATTTTCCAGTGAAATAAATAAACCATCTACCTAATATGTTTTTAATTGAGTGAAGCATACGTGCATTCACACATACAGTAAATTTTTCTTTGAGCATCAAACAAGAATTTCAAAGTTTTTTGCAATACAATATTTTTTTTCTATCTCTGTTGTAAAAATAGACAACGCGTGTAACGTTTTAATTACATTCTGCTGTGTCTCAAGGACAAATGCGCGCCCGTATTAAATGCCTCCTTCCAAACATTTAACACCGAAGTAACAAGCAAGACATCAAAGGGCTTCATAAAAATGATTTTCTCTGTGTAACACCTTTGAGAGCAACTTAAAGCAATGAAAAGGAATTTGAAAAATGTTTATGCCAATGTTCATGCCTTCTTTGACATAAAATCGTGAACAAAGAATGGAAAAATTGTATTTCGATGATATTCTTGTTTTCTCGGATCTTAAATAACAGAAAAATTCACTTTGTACCTTTTAAGGGATGGAATGTATTATTTAGCTTACGAAGAATTAAATTTCGGAAGTGTTAAAGTTGAGTTGTTTCTGCTGCAATGTAAAAATTCAGGTATTGTTACATACTTAAGAAAGATATTTTTCTAAAAATACGTACACTTTGATCAGTTTGTCACTGAAATTGATTTATGTGTATTTTGAACATTAAAAAAATCATCCAATTCTCACTTTTTGAACTATACTCGGTGTTCCAAAAATTATATTTTCTCCACGTTCATTGTTTTATGATGATTTTTAAAATTTCAAATCATACGTCAGTTCAGTGAGGCACTTTTAAACACTTGTAAATCCTTGAAATGACTGCTCCGTTAAGTAAATTCTGCATATTTCAAGTCTTATTAAAGATAAATATACTTGATCTAGTTTGTACCCTGGAACAAAAAGGCAGGAATCACCTGTCATATTTTCAATTGATGTTTAAAGAAAAAGGAAGTTTTAACTAATTTCTTCAATTTTTTACCTATTAAATAGTAAGCAATAGTCGAGGGTCTTAAAATTATAATCTAGAATTGTAAAGGCATTTTAAGCAATTAAATTTGCTTTTAAAACAAATCACTCTATTGATAATTTTATATCTACTAGTTGGCACCCGTCAAAACATGGCGGATAGATAGTAAATAAATGTGCTTATACACAAATTATACTCAACACTTCATCGCCAAATGTTGAAAATTATAATAATGAGCAGAAACAAATTAATGCGTTTAAGCGACCTCATGCTTAGTGAGTATTTAAAGCCAGATTAAAAATGTCACTGAGCATGCGCAGAGAGCAATTTTGTTTTTAATTCTAAATTATCGCGAAGTAAGCAGCGCGAAATAAACAATTTCCATCGGGTTTAATCTTATATTTCACAAACATAATTATCATAAAAAATGGCTGAGAGAGATCTGGAGGGACTCCTCAGTATAAACGTGTTTATCATTAAAACATGTCACTGAGCATGCGCAGAAACAGTGAGTTTCTAAAGCCAGATTTAAACATGCCACTCAGCATGCACAGAAATCAATTTTCAATTATAAATTATCACTAATTAATAGGAATTGCGGTTACAAAAACGAAAGTTGAAAAATCTACAGATTGCAAAATTTCGTTTAAGACCAAAATTAAGTAAACTGATACAGTAGTTTTCCCTCACGCACCGCCCAAAAAGTCGGCTTAGCAACTGAAATATATAGATACCGTTTGTTCTAACTAGAACTTTTTCTTTATAAAGGTATCGATAATACGAAAACGGATGAAAAAAGTCAGGTACTAGAAACTCTTTGCGATACGTGATATATAACTGTAAGTTAAGTAAATTCAATGAAAGTAAATAATAAGTAATGCCAAAAACTATGGGAGCCAATTTAGCTGTTTACGTCAAAAGAAGCGCTGTCGAAACTTTCCTACTCAGAATGGTAAAGAAGGCAAAATTGCACTCAGAGATTGTTACCGTGCCACAAACTGTTACAGATAAAAATTACCGGCAGCAGAAAAACACACACACACACACAAACCATATAGAAATGGAAACACAAGTAATATCGAATTGGCCCTAAAGCACCAGAAAACACTTTCACCCTTTCAGGAGCAGCATATTTTTTCTCGATTTTTTTCTCGATTTTTTTAACCTAAAAAATTATGAAAAATTTTCCAATTAAAGGTTGCAAAATGTTTTTACTTCTTTAAACTGATAAAAGATGACATCACTAGACATTTTTCTGCCCATTTAACTGGAATACATTGCATGCAATTGAAAAGAGGACTAGATTTAGGCGTTCGCACTGTGCGAACTGCGTCCCTGAAAGCGTTTTAAAAGGAGGGCGGAAATCAGCACACATTCACCTTCTCAAGTTTATGTATACAGGTAACAGAACAGTTGCTGTTAACAATGTTTTGAGTTCTACCAAAAATAAAGAAGTTTTTATAGTAATCCAACAAGAATTCGAACTAGTACTGCAAAGGATACGCGTCACTCGTGGTTTTATTTTTAAGCAACGATACTGTGAAAGACAATGACACTGGGAAATTTCATTTTTTATCTCATAGCTTTTAAAATGAAAGTTTTAGAATCCACTCATTTTGACGAAGGCAGCCAAAGATACATAGACATGAAATAATACAAATTCTACTAAAAGGAGTAAATTGATTAATACAACGAAATTATAGTTAATTAGTCTGAAAAATAACCTTAAAACTGAACCGAGGAAATAGATGCGAAATCTGACCAAAAAGTAGGAAGAAAAATAGCCACACAATACTATTTTGACAGGAAAAATTCTCAACCGAAGAGGATTTTTTTTGTAAACACGAAGATTTTTCAACATTTAAAGATTACATACTTAAAATTGGTAATTTAAGTATGGGCGCTAAGGGAAACAGGAAAAGGTATCCTATATATCGGAAAGGGAGAGGCGTTCAGTGTAAAGCGATGCATAGTTAGCCTGAGAGTGACTGTAAAACATAAAAAAGCACAAAGAATGGTTGAATTCTGCTGGGAATAGTCAAGTTGACCGATGCAGATAAGTGGAAGGGAATTCAGTACGTTAATGAACAAGGATAAAAGTATCATCAATATGTATTCTACGCACAAAGAACTGAGTTTATAAAAAGCCTTTACCCCCGTATAGTGTTTATAAATGTCACAGAGAATAAGATAAGAGGAAGGTTTACTCACTGAAAGAACTTCCAATATTCTGAGATGATAACATTGTAAAAAAGACATTTTGTATAATACAAACCTTATAAAGGCTATTCCTAGGAAGTTTGTGAAAAGTAAGTATAGACAAAGAAAAAAATTATGTTATAATATATGTATATATGAAGGCGTATCAGCAGCGTAATGCTTGTTTGACAAAAATGACGTACCAACCTGTAATGTGTATCATATAGTTCTGGCCTATCAATGTATTTTTAATATATGTTTCACCAGTATTTGTATTCGTACTCTTCAGTAATTTTTCCTATGACTAATATACTATAAAAGTCAGGTTTTAAAAAAAATTATTTTCTAAAAAAGAGGTTTTCTTGTATATATGCAGAAGTATAGACAGCATTAGAAAATATTTTTACTCGTATTATACATCTATTTTAAATGCACATTTTAAAACTGGTGATTTATTTAGTGTTCATGCTTCGAATAAGTAATAATGATATTCAGTGTAAAATAATCTTTTTTTTATCTTTTTTTCAGGTAAGTCAATAATTTCAGAAAATTCGATGAATTTTCGATGCTATATTGAAAGTACTTTGCTGTATGAAGACTCAAATAGGTAATGTCAGTGTATTTATAATTGTTTCATTTGAAAATAATACCTAAAATTTCATTTAAAATTAAACTACATACAAATACTCCCTACATCGTTATTCACAAATTGTTGAAATATGTTCCAGTGTCGAATGTTTTCGCTTAAGAGCACTAATAGTTCACGTATTCTCCCCTTGAGTTAACTGATTTGGTTAGGCTCCCTGATGACGAGACCAGTCGGTTACCTCGATTTCTGGTTTAGTTCCAGCACTACTACAGAATCTTGCCTTTGGTGCGTGGAGACCTAAGTGCTTATGTTCTGTTTGTTTTTTGTCTACATTCTTCCGATAATTATCTTGCTCTGTTGGACTATTTATTTTTAGTTATATTTTTCACGTATTCTCCTTCAGTAATCTTGTTCATTCGTGAATTCCTTACAATTTATCATTTTGGATTCACCTAAAAGAAATAAATATCCGACATTCGTTGCACCACACCGGAAATCAGTTCTTCTTCGACTTCGAAACTGTGTTCTGTATGCGATACTATCCTCCATGCTTTTAAATGCTTGGATAAATGAAACATACTGAACAAATCTGAGGCTCGTCTCCGAAAGTAATTGAAAAATGTAAAGGAATTCTGTGTACTTCATAGCGTGAAATAGAAATGCATAAAACTTTGACATATCAAAACACTGCCGGGTAGAAATCCGTTACAGCATTATTTTCCGTTCCGAATGGGAAACGTGGGGAACATGAAATCAGTTCTGTTCAAAATACGAAAGATACGCAAAAGTAAAAATAATACAAAGCAAGACATTTTTGTTTAAATTTAAGAAAAAATGTATCAGTGTATGTATAAAACAGTTTTTAGCGTATTCTACAATAAAAAATTTCGGATAATTATTACGTGTTAAGGAATTACTTTTAAATCCTTATACACCTATACCTCGCTATACGGCCGCTCTTTATACGGCATTTCACTATAACGGCCTTTTTTAATTAAGGCACTTTTTCGATTTACAGCCCACAATGTTTCGTTATACGGCCAGATCAGCGGAAAGTGATGATGGCAGCATATTTTATATAGCTTAGTGATTCTTCGTGTTTTAATGGTCGTCATCACATTAAAACAGTTTTTTAACATTTTATTTTATGTTTTTATTATATGTATACATATGTGCATATGCTTTCTTTTGTTTTTTGTTTATATGTTTACTTTTGGAATTTATGTTTATTATTACATTGTTCTGTACTTTTATTTTTCTGTAAGCATTTTTATAGGAAATAAAAAGAATTAAATGCTTTAGGAACTAAAAACTTTATTATTTATAAAAATTGGGATCAGATCCAAATTTGTATGGGTTTGTATCAAAATAATTGATACGTTATACTGCTTTTCGCTTTACGGCCAAATTTTCCGGAACGTATCTAGGCCGTAAAGCGAGGTATGGGTGTATATAATTTCAGGAAGCGTTATAAAAACACTGCCGTATTCTCGTCAGTCTATTATTGTCGGCAGTCAAGTTTCATAACGAAACTTTTAGGAATTTAAATATCACCAGATAATTGATGTTAAATATTAGATTGTAAATCAAAACATCGAAGTGAGGCATATATACACACACACACACACACACACATATATATATATATATATATATATATATACAGTGGTACCTCGACTTACGAGTTTAATTCGTTTCATGACGGAGCTCGTAACTCGAAATACTCGTATCTCGAATCAATTTTCCCCATTGAAATTAATGGAAATGCCATTATTTCGTTCTGGGCTCCCCCCCCCAAACACAGCAATTTTTGGATACAATTTTTAAATAAGAAAAATGTGCTGATAAGAGACGAACGTTGTATAAAAGCGCAATATAATAGAATGTACTGCAATAAACTTGTTTTATTAAGTGTAATGCACAACATTTACTTTGGAGATCAGACTTGAAGATGCTGATGAAAGAGGAGAAAAGCTGAACTGAAAAATTAAATCTTATTCGTTTTTTTTTATCTTTTCGCCACATTTTCCTAGCTTTTGCTTTTATTACGAGCTACCCTCTTAAAGGGAGACACGGAAATTGAGCGATTGTTGCATCGTTCACTAAGATGTAATGTTCAAATTCCTCTTTCTGAGAATCCGGAGCTCTTTTTCTCAGAATCCGTAGAAGGATGAGAGTTTTTGATCCTAGGACCAAGGTCATCCCATCCCCTAGAACCCATGGCGAGTACCGGTGTTGGAGAGAGGAATTTAAGCTATCTCTCTGCGAGAGAGGTTGGACGCTGTTCGGTTTCGGAGGGCGACTCAAGTGCGAGCAAACTGCCCCGGGTGATAATTGCTGAGTGTTAATCTCTCCATTTAAGACTGGATAGTAGTCATAGAATAATATGTATGCAACTGTATAATAATTGTACATAAAGGTTGTAAATATTATATGTTTCTCGTGTTCTCATTTGATAAGCACATGGAGTTCGCTGCGCAAACTAGCTGTGGGGTATCTGAAGCTTGCTCGTAACCCGAATTTTTGCTCGTAAGTCGAAGCAAAAAATCTGCCGAGAGAATGCTCGTATCTCGAGTAACTCGCAATTCGAGACTGTGTATATATATATATATATATATATATATATATATATATATATATATATATATATATATATATATATATATATATATATATGCGTGTGTGTGTGTGTGTGTTTTGTATGTCTCAACCCCTCCAAATCCCTAAAAGACAAGGAGGAACATTCATCTTTGTAGATTTGTAGCCCATAACCGGCATAAACACGAGGGCATACAGTGGTGCTCGTCCGAGATGTATTCGATTGCACCCAATATCAAATAGTGAAACGCTAACCACTTTCTGGCCTCATATCATCATACCATTGTAATTTTTAAACCATAATTGCATTTTTCTTTGAAAATTATAAATTTCCCTTTATTTAAGTATATAGATTTAGTTAATTAGGGTGTGTCTCTAAATACCTCCATTCACCAAAATTTCTTAGAAACAGAACTTGATGTTTGATAACTATAATTACTATACAAAAAACATTTATAAAAGGTATTTTTTCGGTAAAGCATAATACTCTTTTCACGTCATTTGGGTAAAAGTAAATCACCATATTTCTCAGAGTTGTTAAAGTGCTACAATGGATAGATTTTAAATTATAATATTCGTTAAAACATACCAGTGTAACTACCTCAATTTCATTTACTGCCTGGTACTAATGACTGCTGCTAATTAAAAAAACAGAATATGCATAAATATTTACCTCAATTAGGGCAGAAAAACGTCGGCTCTAAATTACTTAAAATGCAATTTGCACTTTTTGCCAATCTGCTCGTGAAACATGGTCGTACACTCTGCGACAGAATGATTAATTTATATCTTGTATGTGGTTAAAAATAGTCATTTATTTACCTCTTTTTAGTAGTTTGTTATGGTAGCATGGGTGTTTTGCTGATGATGACAAAAATTAATTGGAAGATATGTTTTCTTTTGGAACTCATTTTCACGGAATGAATGCATAATAAAGGTGTAGTTATTATGCTGTTCAGAATGAGAGAACATTTATTCATTAAGGGGAAATATTCTCATTCACAAATTTAACTACGAGTAATTATGAGTTTACAGAGTATCGAAAGTGGTGGCACAGTCATTCTTAGTAATTATATTTTACTTTCAGAGATGTTTGATATACTAAGCGTCCCTGAAGTGGGAATTTAAAGAAAAAAACAAGAGGGTTAGGTTTTTAAAAAAGAAAAATGGTAAAGGGGGGTTCAGGACACAAAATTGTTCGAATTTTCGAAAAAAAACATTTATTGCATTAATATTATTTTTGTTCTTTTACGCTTAAAATGACGTTTAAATCATGTTTCTATCTTAATTAGAACAGGATAAATTATTTTTTTCAACATTCTAATAGTAGCCAATCGTTGTTTAAGGTGACTGCCTACGTAACGAGTAAAATTTTTTTTAAATAATTTTTTAAAGGATTTTTTGGTCTTTTATGGTAAAGTAGCAATTAAAAATTTAAAAAAATTAACAAAAACTTACCTGTAAATAGCATACTTTTTTATAAATTGGTCAATTTGAAGCCATTTTTAATGAAATTTAGCTAAAACGCCTATCATTGCACAAAATCCGAATGCTACTATATTAATTTCCTTTTCACACATGATACATATGAGAGTTACCTTCAAAATGACCCACAATCTAAGAGAAATTTTAAAATGCAAAATTAATACACGCAATTTTACGTTCCGATATGGAAATTTTTAACGATTCGTCACTCCTTTCCTTATAAAAACAGCCCAAAATAAAAAACTATTTTTTATACATCCATTATTGTGAGTCATTTCATTAACAATAGCATCTAAAACATTTCCTGAAAATTTGATCAAACTATATACATTATTATGTGAGATATCATGTTAACCGTAGAGATTTGTGCTAAAAAACATAATTCTGAGAAAAATTCATTTAAAATTGTTTGTGACTTCAGTTTTGTAGCAGACGATGTTTTTTAAAATGGCTATAACTCTTCTTCTAATTGATGTAGAATAAAAATCAAAACGGTTTTGAAATGAGAAAAGATTGAATGACACGATTCTTGCAAAAAGTGAAATTGACCAAAATAGTCAAAAAATGACATTTTCAACAGGCAGTCACCTTAAACCTGTAAGTTCGTTTTTCTACATGATGGATTTTTTCCCCAATTTCTCGTATTTAAATTGTTATAAGTCAAGAACCGTTAAAGATAAAGGATTGAAACTTGAAACATGTCTTTTTCAACTATTTTACTTTAATTTTGATTCAGCAAATTTTAAAAAATATTTAATTTTGAAAATATGATTTTTTAAAAATGAGTTACACATTATTTTTTTTTAATTTTTAATCTAAATATTTTTAATTTCTTTAAAAATTAATATTTAAAAAAATACTGAATCGAAATAAAAACTTATATATTTCTGTTTAATTAAATGAAAAATTTTGAAATTCGACAAATAATATTTCGAGTTATAAAGATTTTAAATTACCCCACTTTTATTAAAAATTTTGGGAAATTTTATGATGTAAATTATATAGTTGACCATCACAAAAGAATTCAAAATTTTAACTCAATAAATTTTTTTTAAATGTGTCCTGGACCCCCTTAAACTTACAAAATCACAAATCCTAAAAATGTTACCTTTTGTTAGGAAATTCCTATTAAATTTCAAAACCAGATTTATTATGCAAACGTTATATTGGTTGGAAATAGTTTCAGCTGTGGGCTTCTTGCGAAGGAAACTTCAGTATACGTTCTTTAAAAACATTTGAATTTCTAATGAACAAACATTAATGTTTACGATTAATAACGTTCAACACATGCACTTTATTCTTAAGACTCAGACCCATGTATTCTTACGTTATACTTTAGTAAAGGTTATTCTCCTTCTACGTATAATATCAAATTATTCCAGTAATAACATTAGAATTTAACTACATTCTCTCTTCTCTTTTTTGTGGTTTCAGTTCGAGAAATTGTCGTTGAAAGCCATATAAGAATATTTCCGATCTTTGCAACCATTTGATATGCCAAAACTCTTGACGTTTTAACGGCAAACAACGAGTTACTGCATTGTACTGAACTGCAACCGTGTACTTTAAAGTTATAACTTTATTACAATCAAAATACATTTTATTAAATAATGTACTAATTTTCTCTACCTCTGAGTTTGTACATTTTATCTACATTTTTGATAGTGAAATTTTATAGTTATTAAAAAAGTCTGTTTATTAGTGTTATGCACAATTTTTCTTTTACAGTGTGATATATATATATATATATATATATATATATATATATATATATATATATATATATATATATATATATATATACATATATATATATGTGCGTGTGTGTGTGTGTGTGTGTGTGTGTATCTGTGTGTGTGTATGCATGCATATGTCATGAATTTGCATTTCAATAACACTGGGTAAAAGAGTTTCACTGTTTGTAAAATTGGTTTGATGGTTGCACACATGCGCTTTGATTTTTATCGCCTTAAAATAAAGACTAAAGAAATGGGATGTATTTTAATACTCTAAAAATCATACATTTTATGTGAATATTTGTGAGAATGTATATTCACAATCGACTTTTTAATAGCGAGGTACTGCATTCAGAGTTGGGCATTTCACAGGAAAAACACTTCTCCGGTAAAACTTAAATTCGGATTTTGGACCTCAACATGCTAAGTATAAAATTCTACCATTTTTTTCAAGCAATACTGATGATTCAAGTAATTGAAGATTTCAAGTAATTTTTCAAGCAATATTTTATAAGAAATTACCTGTAAAGTAATTAAAACGAAAAAAAATAGGATATTATGCTTTAGTTTCAAAATATATACCTTACTGCATGACGCAATTTTAATACTATGTTAGTTCGTTTTCAGGAAACTATAATGAAACCTTTTGGGGAATCATATACTAAAAAAATGTCTTAGAGAAAATTATTTTTTTAATTTTTTTTATCAATACTGTGAATTTTTTACAAAAGCATCTTCCTGTAAAATGTGGGACAATATTATCAGTTCCCAATCTAGAATTGCCGAACTGCAATCGAATGCTTGCAAATAGAATTTGTATCCATGACTGAAGGTTTTATACTTTACTCTCACATCCAGAGGTATCTTCAAAGATAGAATGCCCAATCACAGATACTAATTTTTTCACGTCATTTATGCATAACAATGGCATTATAATTTATTACGACTAACAGGAAACTTGATAACACACTCCCAATGAACACTTCTTCAATTCCACAATGACATTATAATTTATTTCGACTAACAGGGAACTTGATACCAAATTCCCAATGAACGCTTCTTCAATTCCACAATGAATTAAAAAAGACAGCAACATGTTTCTATCTGGTTAATAGATCATCCTCAGGCTACGATTCCTTGCTACATTCAAACCAATGCACCTCGGCCTAATAATGAACAATTACATACTTCGAAACATTTAGCCGTCCTTTTTAATTTATTGTAGAATGGATGAAATTATCATTTCAATAGTTTATTATTTTTATATGTATTATATGCAAATAAAACATTATTTTTAAATTTGCGCAATCTGTTTAACTAAAACGTTATTGAAATTTTTTTTAACATTTGCTAGCTTTCGAATATCCTGTAGCATCTTTATAAAATCCAAAGAAGAATTTACATATAATTTTTTTTTTACTTCCACGTAGAATGCAAATTTGAACACCTCCCGTAAAATGACAGTTAGAATAATGTGATGCTTTTTTAAGACATTTCTTCAGTCTCTAGTGCCTCAGGATATTTCCAATTTAAACTGTCACGTGCGATCACCACTAAAAGGGCCGAGGGATAAACGTAATAAACTATGCTTTCCGAGCTAAAGAAAATACAACTAAATCAATGGCTTCTGAAAGATTGATGAGTAAAGTATGCCTAACAACGTTAAGTTTCTTTGAGGGAGGGAACACACCATTTACAGGCAACGCCAGATATGTGAAAAACGATAGTGTGCACAAAGACAGAGAGAAATACAACAGCTACTAAATTACAGAGAGAAAAGAAAATGCATTTCCAAAAATATTTAACAAATTTTCAGGAAAAAATAAAAAGATTTATCGTATGAAAACTTAAATTCGTTTAGTCACAAATTATTACATATCTTAAGCTTTTAATGGGAGATACGTCGCAAAGGAAAGTGAGTACAGTCCTACTTTGAAAAATTTCTTTACATATAATTCACAATGAAAAAAAAAAAAAATAAATAAATAAATAAATATATATATATATATATATATATATATATATATATATATATATATATATATATATGTGTGTGTGTGTGTGTGTGTGTGTGTGTGACTTGTGTGTATGCGCGTGTGTGCGTCTCTGTGTATGTATATCGTATAAGATAAAGAAGTTACATGTATATAGGGATGAAATGTAGGTTTTTCCTAGCATTGTGATAATTTCAACTACTTACTAAATTAAACTGGAACATGCCTATTCTTTTTTATAAGCAAGCAAAAATTTAGAGAATTATTTTTGAAACATAGTATAGAAAATTTAAAATAGGCATTATGCATGATAATAATGAAAAAAGGCATTTTAAAAAATATTTTATACTGCAAAATTGTTTATGGGAGCATTTGAAAATTTCTATAATTAAATTAAATCTAAATGGGAATATACTATAGTTACCACTATATAATGTTTGTAAGGTCTTGTTGGAGTACTTTTTACTGTTTTCACAAGTATTTGCCTTGCTTAGTATTTAGGAAATGAAAATAAAGAGAAATTATGCTTTACATCAAAAATGCACTTTATTAGAACAAGATAAATGGTAGAATTTTTTTAAAATTTAAAACTATAATTTATACGAACATGAAAATCAAGAGAAATTATATTTTCCATCAAAAATGTGTTTTAATC